>VURO01048254.1:2251-15800 GCA_015108175.1 Pelvicachromis taeniatus
TTTAAAAAAAAAAAAAAAAAAAAAAAAAAGCCTATTTTTAAACCAAGCTAATCTGTAGTCAGTTGGGGTCTTCCAATTTAAAGAAAGTACTTCCTGGTGACAGGCCTGCATAAATGGGCTGACCTGCCACCCACTGACACAAAAACAACCCCACTTAATATTTCTAACACATCTGCATATGTCCACCTTTGAGGCATCTCATTTATCCAGCTTTCACTTTCTTATTCTGTTGCTCAAATACTCATTCACACCTTTGTCACCTTCTGCTTGGACTACTATAATTGAATCCTTTCTGAAATCTCCAGGAAAGTCCGGATCTTCCTACACTGGCATCCAGTAAATTACTGTATTAACTACAAGATCCTTCTCGTTCCCGCCAAGTCCCTTAACGCTTTTGCCCATCAATACTTCACCAACCTTCGTCAAGTCTACAACCCTTCTCAAAATCTTTGACCCATGGCGCTGGGTACCTATCCATTCAGTTCTGCAAGCTACAGATCCAGCAGGATCAAAAATCTACATTATCAACCTTATCACTATGGAATTTGCTCTCAGCCATTGCTCCTGTCCAGCTGATTTCACTTATATAAAGGCTCTAATTGTCTAACTGTGGCGTTAAGAGACGGACCCAAAATGCAGGCACTGGCTTGATGGGAGTGAGTGTTTATTTACAATGAGTGATATACAAACAGTCTGTGTATATGTGTTAACCCTGCCTCTTGCCCCAAGACAGCTGGGATAAGCTCAAGCGCCCCCGCGACCCGGAAAAAGGATAATTGGAAGCGGATGGATGGATGGATGGATGGATGGATGGATGGATGGATGGATGGATGGATGGATGGATGGATGGACAAACAAAGGTGAGGATAGTAAGGACAGAACTAAGAAAACCTGAACTGGGAAAACTAGCAAAGCAGAACTGAAAACATAACATGCAGGGAGAAACACGGTATGACGCGCAGATGTAAAACAGGGCATGATGAGCAGATAAACACAGACTAATCGACGACGAGCACAGGAGAACACACACTATAAGTACACAGAGGGAAACGAGGAAACTGCACACAGGAGGGAGACACGGGTGAACCTAAGTAACATGACGAGACAGGATGCAAAACTGATACTAATACACTGACACCAGACATGGACCTTCAAAGTAAAACAGGAAATGCACTGACTAAACACAGAGATATGATACTGACAGAGTACAGAGGGAACACACGAGCAGGGATGACTAGACACTGAACAGAGGAGCACAGAACCAAAACGTAAGAACTAGAAAATCTCAACAAAATACATAACCAGAATAAACAAGAAGATAAGATAATATTAATAAACACAAAACATTGAGTCATCAGACTCAGGACCATGACATTAATATTGTTTTTTGCATTTTGAATTGTAATCCAGATGTTGTAAAAGAAATCTAAATCTATTGATAGCATGGAAACCTCAGCAAGTTGTGCATTACACCTTTGTTAATCATACGAGAAACATTATAGGCAGATGTATTGTGTAGGAAGCAAATTAAACAGTCAACGTTCTGCAACACAATAAAGCCATAACATATTTACCTAGTAAATGAATCAAGTATAAAGGACCAACAACCTCTATTAACATCAAAGTAGCTTAAGATTAGGTGTTTTTGCGGGGAGGACAGGTGAAATATCGAGATATAAAATTTTGAAATTGTATTGTAAAAACATGAGAGGTGAGCCAGAGCCAAACAATGAATGTCTTATTATAACGCATGCAATCGGTCGGTCGTTTTTTGTGTCCCCAAATTTCGTCTAAACCATCAGGGGTTCAGTGAACACATCTGGCAATCCAAATCTTGATATTGTCTGTATGAATCCTGGTATGGATACTGGATCTACACCAACACAATAGGATCAATAATTTGTTTCTATCCTCTATGTTCAGAATGAAGCAGACTGAATTGTGTGAAATAATAATTTTCTTTTGGAAATGAAAAAATATGCCTCAAACATGCAATGTGAAAAATGTCTGAACCTTATTGCAGTGACTGTCACATCTATGTTATTTATAGCCTATACTACATAATCATAATTTTATGACTATAACCAAATTTGCCAGTGATTATTTAAGCCTTAGTTACTTGATGTCATTCATTTTGGTTGCCATGTCACTTCCTCTTGAATACAGCTCAAGGTCGCTGTAGGTTCTTACCTATATCAGACATTATGTCATCATGTTGCCGACGAATTCTTATTTCATGGAAATACTATCTAATGTATAACCACAAAAGCTCAATTATGCATTACTTTTGTTAAGCATCACTTTGCTCGCACCTAGCAAAATGCCAGCATGACCTGTTTTTAGCCTTTTTACACCTATAACACCTTTTGAAAGCATCCTATCATTATCATTTTATGACTGTAACAAAACTTACAATGCCAAGCAACCAACTACAACATCCTAAAATCAGGTTTTAATTTCATCACTAAGAACTTGCATTAAAAGTTAATTCAAACATACATCAGTGCAGCTCCTTATGCTACATAAGTGCATTCATGTCTGTGTACTTTCACATCAGCAAAATCAAAAAGAGTTGTGCAAAAACTAAAACATGATAAAACATGCTACACTTCACTTAGAGATGTAGTACACACGCAGCAGTGGAAAAATCCAAACAAGTCCAATTTTTGTAGTGAAATTGAGGACTTTTAGATTTCCTCTTGTTGTTGTGCTGCTTCAAGCCCTCACTGCTTTTGCATTTTATCCTACATTTATATCTCAGGTGGGGTGGCTGTAGCTCAGGCGTAGAGCAGGTCACTAATCAGCAGGTTGGTGGTTTGATCCCTGTCTGCTCCAGTCTGCATGCCAAATATCCTTGGGCAAGATACTAATCCGAAGTTGCTCTCTGATAGATCCATTGGAGTATGAGTGTGTGTGAGTGTTAGAAAGAAGCTCTTACATAGAAAGAGCATAGAAAAATATGCTGGTGTAAATACGTCAAGTTGTATAAAATGCTTTGAGTGCCCAGTTAGAATAGAAAAGCTCTTTATAAGACATGGTCCATTTACCATTTTCAGACATTTTTACTGGAGTAAAAGATTAATTTGTACATTATTGGCATTGCGAGCAAGCGTAAGGAAAAAAAATATTAAGTCACAACATGAATCAAAGAAGTGCAAACAAATTATTTTAAAATCCAGCCTGTTTGACTTTGAAGAAATTATTTAAAAGTTAACATTTCCTCTCTTCAGAAAGGCCAATGCAAGGCCTTTAGGCACATTCAGCCAAGACCCAATCACCCTCAGGATATTTAGCTGGACAAGTATGGCTGGGAGGGATGAGCGAGAATGACCAGGAGGGCTCCGCCTCAGGATTTGTCATGGCACTGACGTGACATAAAGGCAAAGAGCACAGTTAAAGAAGCATAAAGACTAGATAAAAGCCTGAATGCCAAAGAGCAGAAGAAAACAGGTGTTAAATTTTCGACACGTGAAAACAACTCATGCTCTTTTCGTCATCAGTCTCTGGTGCTCTCTCGCTTGCTTTTGTAGAGAAGCACAAACGTAACACACATTCACCTACTGTCCCAAATTTATTTCAGCTTTAAAGAACAAACACATTAAACACACATCATGTCTTGCTCACTGAAACCAACCACTGGTGCAGAAACTCATACTCCGTTTAGCGTGTTTGTGCCTATGTGTGTGTCTTTTCATCTGGCAAAACTAGACAGCAATATTCTTTTTTTTGTGTGCCCAAGTCCACAACAGTGGAACATACCAGTACACACTAAAAAGCTCAGGAAGCGCATAAGAAAATAAGGTGCCCTAATGGCTTTGAAGACAATGGTGTGAAACATTTGATCAACTGCAGCACATTAATGGCAAGGTAGGTTCTCAGTATTACTTAAAGTGACCTTGAAGTGATTTGAAGTGACCAATGTAGCAGCTTATGAACATGAGCAGACTTAAATAAACATAGAATAAATTTTTTTTTTAAAGTGCAGAGCAGATTGATATATACATGAGTGCAGGTGATGACCAGTGCAAAATGGAGCAGGAGCAGAGAACACAACACAGGATCATGTGTTTGACACAGAGCCAGTGGTGGCAACAGACTTGTGCTTATTGTTCATGAGTCCAACAGCAGAGGGGAAGAAACTGTTCGTATGGCGAGAGGTTCTGGTCCGAATGGATCGCAGCCTCCTGCCTGTCCACGTCTTTTCTGAACCTATACTTGGCCTCTCTGTAGTAGTCCATGTCTCTGCTACTGAACACCTTCCTCTTTTTTAGCCACATCTGTTTTTTAGGAGTGAACCAGGGTTTGTTATTATTGTAACTCACCCTGGTGCATGATGGCACACTGCTGTCCTCGCAGAAGTGGATATAGGAGGTGAGAGCGTCCGTAAACTCGTCCAAGCTGTTAGAAGCAGCCCTCAATGTGTCCCAGTCCGTAGATTCCAAGCACGTGCGAAGCTCCTCCACAGCCTCTTTGCGCCACAGTTTTTTGGTCCTCACGACAGGTTTAGAGAGCTTCAGCCTGTCTGTACGCAGGGATCAGATGGATCATGACGTGGTCAGAAAGTCTCAGTGCAGCGCGGGGTATCGCACGATAGGCCCCGCTAATCGTGCTGTAACAGTGGCAGATGCAAACTCCCATGGGAATGGGGATGTAATTAGTAAGTATTAATTTGTTCGTTAATCTGTAGTGAGTGTAGGGTGTCATTCTGCTGTTTATGTCAGTTGCTATTTACTCTGGAGCAAATAGGAGTAGAGGAGGCTGTAAAACTCTGATACGAGTCGATAAGTCAGTACATAACAAATGACAGTGATACCTAAGTGAGTTCTGCTGTTAGCTGCTGTTAGCCAGCATCAGTGAACCTGTTCTAACATTGTTAGACTCGGGCACTATGCAAATAAATTGTCATACAGTATGAGACTATAATCAAACTGTTTATCGAAGGGAAACTGGTTTTTAGGACACCCAAGCCTAACATTAGCTGGCATAAGGTTAGCTTACAACTAGCTGTTGTTGTTGTTGTTGTTGTTTGCTCATTGTCAGCTATCTGGAGAATAACTGTAGCTTTCAGTCAAACCTCTGAGGCAGGTTATAACCAATGTTTTTCTTGGTAATAAAAAACACTCAGATGGTGCATGCATATTTTTACTTGCACTGGATCACAGGGAGGCAGGAGCTTATTCCAGCTGTAATGGGGCAAAGGCCTGGGTACATGCTAGACAGACCACTACTATATCACAGGGCTAATGCAGGTACACAGACAGACAGCAGCACACTCTTAAACCCGCATCTCAGACAATTCAATTATCAGTTAAACTTGCTGTATTGATCCATTTGATTGACCTTTGTCATTATTTATTTATTTACTTTATTTACAGTTGTTATACATGGGACAGCCATGATTGTGGGATAGAAAAAGGAGATAGCAAGAAAGAAAGGGAGGGAGGGAGTGAAAAACAGAGGGGACAAGGAACAGTGAGAGAGGACAAGAAAGAAGAAAAAAAATCCACAAGCAAGCAACACAGAGCAACATGATATGGGGCATTAACAGTAAATACTAATTACAGCAAGGCCGTGATGGTCCATTTGGTAAAATTAATCTGTTGGGCATCTTTCTTGGCCTTCAGACAATAATTCTGATAACTAAAGATCCAAACGGTACAAGCACAAAAATAAAATAAAAAATGATCACTTTTTCAGCTCAATTATCAGTTCAACGTGTATCTGTAGGGCCCATGAAAGCACATAGAAAACATGCAAACTCCCCACAGAAAGGGCCCAACTGGCCAGCACGTTTGAAAAGCCTCTTTCTGTAAGAACACATTAAAAAGAAATCAGGAGAACACACAATACTTTACAATGAGTGCTGACTTATTTGCCTGGGAGTTTCTGTTAGTTTTGTATTTAGTAACGGGAAAAGTTTTTTTTTTTTTATAACGTGGGAAGCCCACTGACACAGCGCAGTCACTTTCAAATTCCACTGAGGTGTCTGTCATCTGTACATATCATCCCTGTACTTTTCACCTTACTCTTTTGCCATTAAAATAAAAAAGCCTGCAATTTCAGCAGTAATAATTCTAAAATTAAAAATTTAAAAGCAGTAGGTGTGTTTATATATTTTGCAGCATGTCACACTCCAGAAAATATTGACAAAAGGAGGTCTGTCCCAGGAGGGCAGAGACCGGTCTGTAAATGAGTTTGCTGTTGGCTCTATCAGCTTTCATCACGTCTGACTTTCATCTCATCAGTCGTCTGTCTGCCTCAACCCATTCGGTGTCAACAGTATGTCACACTCCGAGGTTGAGAGGAATAGATGAGGCAGACAGAGACAAATAAAGAGCGACATGTAGGCCAATTTGAAGGAGGAGGAGATTCAGATCACAAAAGTTAACAGGATTGATCTGAGCTTCTTTTGTTTTAGTAACTGTGCACACACACCACCGAAAGGCCTACAAGTGATGTTGAGCCTTATATGTAGACTTTAGTGGTGTCACTAACCTTACAAATTTAAAGCAAAAATGTTTCTAACAAAGTTATACTGTGGCATGCTATATTAGAAAGAAACTTTTATAAGCGTATGACAGCTTGCCATGTGAGGCTTGGAAATGATTACATTGAAAACCTGGGCTGCTTGGACTGTGCTGATTGCATGAATAAATAAACACTATCCCAGACCACAAATGGATTACATAAATGACCTAATGGCTGGCAATAAAATAGCCTAATGTACACCAAGGTCATGAATAAGCT
Source organism: Pelvicachromis taeniatus (assembly GCA_015108175.1). Classification (NCBI taxonomy): domain Eukaryota; kingdom Metazoa; phylum Chordata; class Actinopteri; order Cichliformes; family Cichlidae; genus Pelvicachromis; species Pelvicachromis taeniatus. The sequence goes on from VURO01048254.1 coordinate 8,999, forward strand.
GAATGTTTTTACCAAAGATTTGGATGCATGCAAATTCTTTGCAGCCATGTGCAGGAGGTTGTTATTACACGGGATGAGTGTTTTCCACTAAGGGCACATAAAAATGCACAGACTCTTGCTGATTGCTGAAACACTTTAAAATGTGCTGGATTCCACTTCTGTTTTAAACATATGGACATGACCCTCAGAATATTGGACATGCTCTGTTTAACTGACTCACCAACCTCAGTTTATTTTTGTTATGAACATACACTACACAGAATGCATTTTTCCAGATCAGTGAATAATACTGTGTTAAAGTTTATATTATGCTGCACTGCTAAAAGAGAGCGGTGCATTATAACACTATTTTCCCTCGCCATAATGGGTGATGGCGTGCAATGTGTGAGTGGCTCTTACTTGCATTCTACCTTTGTGAAGTACTTCAGAAATATCAAAATCTCTGCTTGACACAGTGCGAGTGATTTCGATCACAACAGCAGTTGTAAGGTCTGTGCGTGCACACTCGTATTACTCATATTGTGGGTATAAAAATCATATTTCAGTTTAAAGTTAGCGTAAGGATAGCTTTGAGTAAAGGGGATTTGCAAGGTTAAAATGAGTCCACAGAAAATTGTGTATGATTTGCTCAGTGATTGGAGAGCAGCAAAGGATTCTAGTGCATTGCATCTAGTTTATATGCTGACTGCAAATCATCAAAGAGAACTCCAACTTACTGAGATCCAAAAGTGTAAATGAAAAAAAAAAAAAAAAAACAGCCCCCATACTCCTCTCAGCCTGTCAATTTGTATCTCTCTCCACCTTTGTTTAGGCAGTTACAGAATTGTGCAGAAGTGCACTTTCCTCTAAGTAAGAACTTGACTCAGGCCTTGTTCCACTTCTTCTTCCCAGAGGTCAAACTTAGTGGGGAAAGAGAGAGAGATAGCGAGAGAGAGCTTATTTGTGAGGTAAACTTGTGGCCTCCTTTCAGAGCCACAGCCTCAAAGTGCTGCCTTGGCTGTTCTGAAGGGAGCCAAGAGTAAAAAACGGAGGCACAGAAGGAGCAAGAGGACAGAGAACAACTTCACCTAATGCTCAGAGATGCAGAGGTTGGTCAATTATAATCACCGCCCCCACCCTGCCCTTGTACTTTCTATGCTTCTATCTGGCTTACTGTGTGCATTTGTCAGATACTTTTAACCCTACTGGACTCGTAAATACGTGTTGGAGTTGATGTCAGCCCAAAGTTTCACCAGGTCTGTTCAAGCTAAGCAGGTTAGAAACACCAACAAGGTCACAACGACAGCAGAAACACGTTATTAGAGATGGGAATAGTAAATGTTCACAAGTACACCCAATACATACAGCGAGACAAGGCACACACACAACACAAACATACACACCTCTGATTTCTCTCTGTGGACTAAAAGTGCTAGTCCATGCAGAGAATTATTACCAGAAACACGTATACACAAGGAGGAAGGTAATGGTCGGATGAAGAGTGGGACCTGAGGAGAGAGAGGTTTTGTGCATGCAATAATGCTGTTAATGGTGAGGAGAATATTAACAGGGAGTAGAGGCGGTCTCAAGGGCATATGCAAATTCACTCCAAAATGCACCTGTAGGTGGCAAGATGTGTTCGGTGTGCCTTTGTTTATGTGTTACTGCTGTACCCAATGCTTATGTATACAGAATCAGGCTCCCTTTGAGACTGAGTAAAGCATGATTCACTTTATTGTGTGCTTGCTGGGTCACTGTCATCAAGAACACGGGCAGGTTCCTTTCATTTAAAGTCTTTTAATAAGTCAATTTGAATATAAAATACTCTAAATCACAAAGTGCACTGTTAATGTTACATTTTTTTTTTAAATGTGCTATTAAAGGGGGGGAAAGGAAAAAAGGTAAAGCCTTGAGCAATAATCGAGTTAGCTGTAATTTAATTTATTACAGGCATACCCAATAAGAGTGTCTATTTTTCTGGATATTTGGAATTGATTTTCCTATCTGCTTCCTAAACACAACCGGGCAGTACACAGATTTGCTGTGGATCTGCTAAATTACTCCAGCACAGTCTTCTCCTAATTTGCTAAATGTTTTTGTGAAAGAACTTTTTATATACAGTACGTCATTGCTTAGAAAATAATTAAGTTGCCTGTGTGGATCATGAAACACATGGGAGCAGTAATTTTGTTTAATACATGTACTTTCAACTCAGAAAACACGGATTTAGTTTGTGCTAATTCGCATTATGGCCTTCTAGCTTCACCAAAAGTTCATTTAGTTTCCCAAAAGTAACTTGTGCTTCGAGGTGTGCAGATTGTTGTATAGCACAGCTTGGTTCAAAAATGTGTCTTGTTTTTTTTCCAGCCGTACAGATTTCGTGTTGGAAAATTCTATGTGTTGCTGGGAATTTGTGCATGCCTCAGTACAAGATAATGGGGCACTTCTCGCCTTCTGTCTAAGGAAGGATGGGAACAGTTTTTTGATTGGAGTATTAAACTTTTATCAGCCTTTGCATGGAAGTCTCATTGCAGCTTCCTGATGATCAATAAATATTGATGGAGGGATCATTAATCATTTATTAAAGCCTTGAGAAGTGACAGACAACACAAAACCTCTTAGAGGTTAAAAAAAGAATTACCATCATTTTCCCATATCCTTTCTCACAGTAAGATAAAGCTTAACAAAGCTACAGGTTAGGATATTACAGCTTGGGTGAAGACAACAGGTTGGTGGTATTTTGGACAATAGTAAAAAAATGACAAATCTAGGTGAAAACAAAAATGGAAACATAATTCATAAAGCTAAAACAGAATCTGCACAATTCTAATATATTTGAAAGTCAATTTATGTTTTGACCACATTTATTGTTCAACACAACCTGAACTATTTTAGGCAGCTTTGAATGTCATTTCTTTAAGTAGTCTTCAGGAATAGTTCTACAGGCTTCTTAAAAGACATTCAAAGCTCATCTGTGGATGTTGTATAGATGCCTGTGGATAGTCACTCATACTCGCCTCTCTCCTGACCTCTTCCCTACATCGTCCCTATTGATAACGAAATGATGATTTGAAGTAAAAAATTCAAATTTGGACTCATTACTCTGCTTCCACTGATTATCAGTCCAGGTCTTGTGTACTTTGGTATACATCAGCTCATTCTCCCTGTTTCTCTTTGTTAAGAATGGCTTCTTGAACGCCACCCTTACACTGAGACTATTTCTATTAAGGCTTCAGTGACCAGTAGATGGATCATCCAAAGGCTCAGATGCATCTTGTTTTACTGTGTCAGGTCTTTGCTTGATTTCTTTCCCTTTCCTTAAGGACATGACTTTCAGATCCCCTTCTTGTTTGGTTGTCCACTTGGGCACACCATGCCGAGATATGTTTTGAGATATGAGATAACTTTGCCAAATACCCTATGTATACATTTTTTTTTACATATTGCATTTGGAAAATGTATTATCAGCATTGCTTGGTATTGGCAATATAAAACCAATATATATGCTATTATATAAAGAGTAGTTTGTTTTGTACAAAGTCTGTTTAATTATAACTTTGCCAATGCCAAGCTAAAGAGAAAAAAAATGAAGAACTTGGCTAAGTGTTCAAATTATAATAATCACCAATTTGCTGAAATTAATACAGTCTTGAGGCAATTTGATTAATCTCAACAACTAAGGCATGGCTCAACAACAGAATCAGCTGTAACCTGCACTTTGGGCTGGCTCAAATGATTTTTTTTCAGTAGGCCTCCAGTTAGCTATTAATGTAATTTAATGCAGGACTCAGACCTCAAAGCTGCTAATGAAGCTTACAAATGTGTAAAAGATTAGAAAAGTAGAAAAAGACAAAGCTCTCCACCTACTAATTTCACCTGAAGACCAGTGCATCTTAAACCACAACACACAGCTCAGAGAAGGATTTTACCGGACAAGGTCATATACATTTAGTTGCACTTTGGACAAAGGGTAAAGCGCTGACTCGGGATCTCAAACCCAACTTATGCATCATAAAACATGGGGACGTTTTTCACAGTGGCATTCAGTGAAAACACAAAAACAATCACAATGACACACTGAAGAGAAACAATAAAAATTCACAATGATTCTGTATATGAGGAACATTTGATTTACTTATCCTTTGCTGGTAACATCTCTCAAAAAATACCTTGAGAAATTCCACCTGCTTCAAAAGTCCTATTTATCCAGCCAGAGATGAACAAAGAGCTTCTGGCAGCAGCTGTCAGAGATTTTACTATTTCTGTTTTCTAAGAGCTTAGACTAGTGCATGTCTTAAATATGTAAAAACAGTTGAGAGTTACTGAAAATAGAGATCATACTTCAATAATAAAATCAGCTTGTCTACATGTTTGAGGAAACCAAATACGGGATACATACACAAGCATGCCTTCCAAATAATGGTACTAAAGTGCGAAAACCATACGTGTTGGCAATAGTAACAGATAGATACAAAATTCATAATGATAAGACTTATCAATTATGCTAACATGACCAGTATTGCTGTCGTACTGAATAACAACATAGCACTGATTTGATTGACTGGTAGATGCTAGAGGCCTCAGAGGCTTAGTAGATGGAACGGATTGTCTTCTATTTGGATTGTTGGCAATTAGATCCCACCTCCACCCAGGCTGCATGTCAAAGGGACTTGCAACGATCAGGGGGGCAGGAGTTAACCCATGTAGACAGCAGCCCGGTCCTGCTGCCAGTCTTCCTACACTGGATAGATCTGCCTGCCTACTTTGGGTGGGTGTAAGCATTCGGAGGTATTGGGAGGGGGGAGAGGGGTGAGCGCGTGTCTGTGTCAATGTACATGAGAGATTTGCATGTGTGTGTGTGTGTGTATCCTGTGTTCAACTTGAGGGAGAGTGTCCTTTCACCTGGTTAAGCAAAAGTCAACAGTCCTCCAGCTGACGCAGGTGAGCTTGAAGGATAGGAGCAGATAGTCTAAACACAATCCTGTTATCAGGGAGAATTGTTGTTCTGCCCAGTCATGGCCTTGAGTAGCCACATGAAGGAGATGGTTGTTATGGGTTCAAATGAACAACTGTATTCCAGTTTCGCAGCTGATCTAAATGTCCATCACTGGTCATCAGGTCTCTCAATTCCCATTGCAGAGCTGTAAGCTTCTCCAAGATCTTATCAATATTGCTTTCAATAAACACAGTCTGAGTACTCACAACTTGCCTATCGTCAATTGTGTCGGCCAGCCTTGTGGGGTTTGAACAGCTGTAACCGCTTTCTTCGTTCTTTGATAAGCCAGGTCCGAGCTCGTTCCAGTCAGCAAGAACTCTGTTATCATTGTTCTGAATAGGTACATCTCATTCACTGCCCTCCATCAACAGTGTCATTAGGCCCATGATGCAGCCAACCACCGCGTATCTGGCAGCAAACATCTCTGCAGGACAATCAGGCTCACCCGAGCCCAGGCTTCTCGTCGAGAATAAGGTGTCAATTTTGTTAAGGGACCAGCTGATCAAATCCATAATTCTTTGCGTCCGCCTCCGCCAAGATCCCTTCCTCTCTCTCTCTCGCTTTATATATATATGTGTGTGTGTGTGTGTAGTCCATTTGCCAGTTTGGGGACAAGGCCTGTAACTGTGTGCATTTTTCATGGTTCAATAAATAGGCAAAATTGGAGTCCTGCAGAGTTGACTTGTTTTTGGCCCAGCATCTGTCACTGTATTTGGTATAGATGTGTGTGTGCATGTTTGTGTGTTTTTCTGTTCTTTAAGAGACTTCAAAAACAAATTAGAAAGATATAAATACAACCAAAAGGACTATGAGCAATTAAACAATACAGTAGCTTTGCCATACATTTGGCTCTAGCAATCTCATCTCATTTCCCAGGACATCAAATAGATTCCAATCTGCTGGCATCTCAGATACGCACAGTGTCCTTTGGCGTACATAGGTTCATTGATACACTAGTCGCGACAGTTTTTGATTCTGAGAGTTAACAGTCTTCTTTAAAAGTGACAAAGATGCATTAGGAAGAGAGAGGTGAGCTCATGACAGCATAAATCACAAGAACGTCACCAGTAGGATGCTGTGTGAAACTAAATTAAAGCTTACACACAGGACACAATCGATTTTTAGATTGCTTTCACTAGGTTTCAGCACCAAAACTACTCAAGTTTTGGCTTGAAGTGTGCCTATTAAAAATGTTAAAGCTTTTTAGAAAAAGACAACGCTAATGTGACACCAGTGGGTTCCATCCAAGTGTCCACAGTGGCCGTGTGGCAGTCGATTAGTTTGCTGACACATGTATCATCCTGTTACTGTCACCAGTATATGACAAAGCCTGCAGCCACCATAGGGGTCTGACAGATTTGTGCATGTGCACTCGAAAGAATGAAGGCAGAAGATGTGTCCCCCTGAGGCAACCTTGTATTGGAGTGATGTAACAACACAAAAGATTGATGCTGCATAGTGACGGTGTGAACACCTTGTGATCCGTTGTACTCGTATACTGTGCATCCACGGACATCAGCGCATAATCAGATGTATCAATTAGGAAGAGTAAATTGCAGTTCTGCCAGGCTGCCAACTAAATGACAGAGAACAATTTCCTCTCAAAAAAAAAACCCCCAGCGTGAGCAATGTGAGCTACACACACACACACACACACACACACACACACACACACACACACACACACACACACACACACACACACACACACACACACACACACACACACACACACACACACACACACATGCATACAGCAGCACAGCACAGACAGGTGAAGGACAGCTTTTCTGACTTACACAGGGACACATATTCCCCTTCACACCG
>VURO01048255.1:1826-16227 GCA_015108175.1 Pelvicachromis taeniatus
TAAAAAGGGATAACAAGTTATATGTTAGTTATATAACAGTAAAAAAGGATCATTTCTTATGTGGTGCAGAATCTCCTTTTCTTTCCATTCTCTAAATTTTTATTCAGTTTGATTTTCTTCTATTGCGATCTCACGAATCGCAGTCCATTTATACGGTGAAAGCAAAAAATCTCCCCACAGTTCAGTTCCCGCCTGCCCAACCCTGTGACAGATGAGAAATTGAACAATTGACATTTCTGACAGGAACTCAATTAAATCCCGTGGCCACTGTCAAAAAAAAAAAAAATACACATGAAAAATGGGAACGTGTGTTTGTTTCCGTCTATGAGATTCAGCCACAAATGTATATACATGGGGTTTTGGTGCAACTGTGTGCAGTCAGTCAACATTTAGGCATTTTTCCATGTAGCAAGTCCGGTCACATGATAACTTATTATACACCACTTCAGCACTACTACATTTATATTTTATTATGGCAGAAATAAAGTGTGACATAAACATAAGCTGAGAAAAGTGTGTGCAGAAAAAAGCAAAGACTTTGGGACAGGCGAGCTGAGAGAGGTGGAAATAGTAAGTGAAAGAAAAGAGACGGGGACCAGAGACAAGCTGCCCCTGTGGCATTATGTGATAAGGACATTATGTAGATTGAAATGCTTCATGCAGGTTGAAATCAGCATAAAATGGTGTAGCAATTCTCTTTTTAAACCTGCGTCATGGCTTAACAGTCAAATTACATAGACAGCACGTTAAGAATGACCCGAATGCAACTAGAACTTCATTTATGAACTTGGGGGACGTGCAAACGTATGAGCAGTGTCAGCACCTAAACAGAAGAAGAAAAAAAAAATGGACAAAGATTGAAATATTGGAAAAAATTATTTAAGAACAAAAGCTGTAAATTTGTAAAGTTATATTAACATTTAGACTTTGGCTGAATGATGTGTTGCTTAATCCAAACATCTCATCGTTCTCCTGTGAATCACTGATGACCAAACTCATCATCACTGGGACAGCATAGCAGAGAAGGTTAACATGCACAGGGCAGCGTAATCTTACACGCTAACGTACGACAATGAGTGATTTAGCAGAGCTTAATTAACAAGTGGAGGTATATCAGCAAAACAGCTTAAACACTGTTAAGTTATACAATTTGTGTGGTTCTTTTACCTTTCGTTCCACCAACTCATTCCATCCATTATTACATGTTTAAGACAGCTAATCTGTCTCTTTTCCGTTTCTCGACATGCTCTGTCTACACATGGCAAAGTTTTTCACAGATGAAAATACCCAGTGGAGAAAAAAAAAATGAGGGAGAGGAGATACATGAGCTACTCTCCCAAGAGCGATCACAATAAGCTGTAATTTAGCAATCAAAACCCACAGTCAGAAATATCCTCCTGTTTTCTGTCATGTAGTGATTACGGATCAGTTTGCGGTGCAGGTGTCGGTTACACATTGACACGCCACGTGAAACCATAATGAGGCAGATTCAGTTCATAATAATTATAGTCATTTATTGCATCAATATGGAAATGAGCTAAAACTTGCATTTTTTGACGATCTTTCGCCAATCGCTTTGACCATTGTCAATCTACAGCATCGCCGTCCATTGGCCTAGCATCCTAATACTAAGAAGGCACAATGTTAAGTATGCATTGAGATAATCTGTTAGCATGTTTAAACTTTAGCATTTTAAATACTTGTGTAAAAAAAATAATCTAATAAATGTATCTTGGATATAATGTACATGTACCAAAACATGTAATTTTAGTCAATAAGGATGTGTCCTAAACAACAGAGAACCATTCCTAATAATGACAATACTAGATATACTATGCAGAGTATATTTGGGCAATTTATACAAATGGGTGGGAACCTGCTTAACACAGCCCTACTAAATGAAAATGTCTTTAGACTGGGGCAGTACCCGAAGATGCCACACAGGAAGGTACTGGCCAGATGGCGGATTCAAACCCAGGATCTATCCACTGTAAGGCAACAGTGCTAACCACCATGCTATCCTTTTTTATGTCCAACTGTAAATACAGTAAGCATTTACTGTAATGTATTGTCTGTGTTACATTTTCTTTGTTTGACCATGTTTTTGCATTTCTATATATTGGACATCTGACAGGACACTAAATACCATAATACATGTTACGGTAAAGCACAAGTAAGGAATAACAGAGGAGCTCTGTGAATGGCAAGACTGTCGGCAGAAAAAGTTCATTAACATTTCTGTTGCCAGGGATTATGTAGGAATTCACAGATTTTGAGCATTTTTGCTTAAAATAACACAACAATTTTAGGAGATCCCCTTCTAAGCATAAGAAACCCTTTTTTAAAAGAATTAAAGTCATCTTTTCATCACTGTATCTTTGAACATCAAGCCAGAACACAATAGACGTAGTACATCACAGACATCAGAAAATGTTATCTTATTTGCCAATAGGCCGACTAGTCAGCATGGCGAATGCTGGCCAAAACTGATGTTCAGGCATGACGATTTCCGTGAATCAATCCTTCATTAAAAGAAAAACGCACGTCAGAGTTTAGTGATGAAATAAATGGTCACACAAGTCAACAAAAATCAAATGTGGTCAGATGAGTCATCATCGACAAATGGGAGAGTGCATGTATGGCGCACAGCAAGAGAACTGTAAAGGTCAGAATTCTTGACCCACAGAGTTAAGGTCAGTTCTCTTTCAGGTGATGATACCTAGCATCACTAGGGCCTGAGAAAATAATGTGAATCTCTTTTGGTCATCGCAGACACCAGTCAACCAACTAAACAGCTAATTATACATATAAGGAACATTTTGGAACAACAAGCTAAACAATCCAAGAACTAGACACTACTAGACACTATAATGTAGCGTACTATGGAGATAACTAGTTGCTTTCATAAGATACAAGAGTATTTTGAATTTCAAAGAGTATTTCAAAAAGCAATTGCAAGAACACGCTCTTCTCCCAGTTATGATAAGGTCAGAAAAGTGTGGGATTTTACAGTTCATAAAAATGTCTAAGATATAAAACTGATGCAAAGACTGCCAGTCCAACAAACATGAGATGGTAACAACACAGGAAACAGGAGAGATTCTGTAATTACTGAGTTTCAGTGCCCCACTGTGCAGCCAAACTATTTCTGGGACCCCAATCTCATAATCCTCTGCCCGCTAACAAAGCATTTTCAAACTCATTTCCTGAGAGCATCACGTCAGCCATAAAACCACAAATGGAGCAGTAAATAGCCTAATAATACCCAACAGTTTCTTTTTACAGCTGACTTTGTATCCAATAGCGGACAGCCTAACTTGACTCTGCGATTTTGGAAAAATCCAACCAATTAAAAGCAAAAGAGCAGGTATGTTGTGGAAGAGGTTTCTTTTAAAAAGTGAAGGACTGGAAAGCAACCAGTGAAAATTTAGATAAACATGGTTAAGGGGAACTGGCATGTCTGACTGCCACTGGAACCAGTGGCCGTGTCACTAGTGTTAATTGATGATGTGTTGATGGAAAGAGCAGGATGAATTCTGAAATGTACAGGCTATGTTCTCTGCTTAGACTCAGCCAAATGCCGAGACGGCATACAGAGCTTCTTTTTTTTTTCTTTTTTTTTCCTTTTTTTTGGGGGGGGGGGGGGGTAACAACAATAAACAACAATAACAATGTGCAATAAAAAAACACTTTTTTTTTCTTTTTATTTCTTAAGTTACTATGTTGTGTGGTATGTAGTGCCGATGTGGGACAGTTTTCCAATTTCATTGTACTATTATACTATGTATGACTGTAATGACAACAAAGAGTTATCTTATATGTCAGTATCAGTGTGTCCACAATAAGCGATAGTCTCCTTCTGAGTGGTCATTTCACATGTGAATAAAGCAAAGTTCACAGAAAAGCCAAGAAGAGGCGCAAGTTAGAAAAAGGCTGTTTTACATTTGTGTTACCATTTCATGCCTGTACATTTGTCTGAGTACAAAAACAGGAAAGTATGTGATTAAGAATAGCTTCATATTGTGAAATTCAATTAAATTTCATTTTGTCTATATAGCGCCAAATCAAAACAACAGTCACCTCAAGGCATTTTATATTGTAAGATAAAGACTCCACAGTAACAGAGAGAAAATCCCAACAATTCAACAAGCCTTTTTAAGCAAGCACTTGGTGACAGTGGGAAGGAAAAATTCCCTCTAACTTCCCATTTTTTCCCCACTTTTAACAGGAAGAAACATCCTGCAGAGCCAGGCTGATGCAGGGGCAGCGATCTGCTGCGACTGGTTAGCAGTGATGGATATAAATTAAGCTTTTACATAAGTTCAATAAAATCTGTATTCATTCATCTGTCTGCTTTCCCAGGCATTTGGCTTCTACTCAGTTCTTTTACATCACTTCCAGCTTCCCATGCAGTAAAAGTCAATGCTGACATCATTGCTACAGTATAGTCCAATCATCATCCTGCTTGCCTTCTTCAACCAATCAGCCTCCACTATGCCTACTTTAAATTGCCCTGCTCATCTTTCACTCTCCGTAAACAGCAGACTCCTGCATTCAGCTCACCTACTCCCACGTCACTACAGCCAAGCCTCCATCTTATCTACATCACCAGTATCTAGACTCTGAGCAGTCCCATCTTAATTCTTATCACAGCTGGGATTTCATTCTGTTGAGATGGGTCATCAAAGGGTAATCGCCAAATAGCATAATTGAAATTTGTATAGCAATAAATCATGTTAAATAACTTATTGAAATACCACTGATGTAAGCAAAGAAATTAGGAGAGAAGCAAACAACAGTGTGGTTTGCAAGTGGGCAGAATATGGACCCTGTGCTATTGCTGAAACATGGGGGTTGACACAATGTAAAGTCATGCCAGTCAATGTTGGTGACCTAACAAAAACCAGGAAAGTTGGGGCTCTAACAGAGCGTTCATCAGAGTGTTCACGCTCACTGCTGGAAGTCTGAGACATCGTGCTTAAGTTTATGAGCTGCTTGTTCCAACTGCTGTGTGTTTGATTAAACACATTCATGCAGTGAATGTACTTGAATGTGAACGTGTGCTCAACAAGATTTAGAAGGTCTCTTTAACTTCTGCTCTATAAACTTAAAGATTTATGCACTTGCATTCAGACAGAATTATAAGGAGCTCAAAAAAATACATGCATGTACAAATTGCCATAAATATACACAACAAAACTATTTTTAACCACCACAAACCCACTCTGCACACACTGATTCACTTAGAGTGAGCGTTTTAGTGCAAAAAAAAAAAAAAAAATCCTTTCACTTTATCGTTAAATAAATTCCACTTCTAAATCCTGGAATCTTCACTGTTTATTTATTATGCATGTATGTAAAAGCACACATTACAGTGCAACATGGTAGATTAATTATGCATCATTTTCTAATCCATATTTATGTTTCATTTCACTCTGGGAGATAATCTGGAACTCTTTTGCATTCTCTTTCCCTTTTGGAAAACTTGAACAGAATTTATCTGAAGTGTGTGCTCTTCGTCAAGTTATTTTTGTTTACTAGAATCCTTTTTTTCACCTCATGCTTATTAATACTGAAATGATATCCATGAGGAGTCTGGATTCCCCAGTATGCCAAATGCCAGACCGGGTAAACATAATGAGCAGTGAAATCTACAAGAAATTCCAGCAAATATCAAAAATGGGACTCCATTCTCATATGCTAAACACCATTGGAGGGTTTGACCTGCAGTAGTGCCATTACATCCTTTTCTGCTGTATATGCACTCGGTGTATTTATTCTTTCAAACATCATGCAGTTGCATTCACATTACTCCACTTGCAGATAAGCAGGAATAACATGCCAAAATATGTTACGTCAGCTATGACAGTGACGATAAAAAAACCTCCCTGATTTTAGAGAATACTTAAAAAAAAAAAAAAATTTAAATCTGCTAATTCAATGGTAAGTAGAAATAAATTGAAGTATTTTACACCACATTTATCCACGTCTAATGGTTTTAATGGCTCGCAAGGGGTCACTCTTGTTTCAAAAGACATCAGGATTAAATAAGTGAACAGGTAAACAGCCCTTTGGCTCCTTTGTCTTAAACCTCCTGAACATTTTTCTGAGAAATTTATGGTCTGTTAGTTTCATTTTTTGAATACATCATGATTGTTAGTTATGGTCGAAACAGAGTTAAGAAGAGGATAAAGCAGGGTACTCTGTGAGATTCGAGAGGAAGTTAGGAGATGATTTTTGAACGTAGTGGCTGCTCACCAAGTTACACTGGCAATTCAATCCACATATGTAATCTCTCAGTACTTCCTAAGAGTGTATTTCAATGATATGTATGTCATTTACAGTATTCAAAAATTGGCCCATAACACAGTCACTGTTCGGTAATTGTTGTAATTTTTTAAAGTGATCTTCAGCAATAAATCTCCAGGCTTTCTAAAGGTCTTTTAAAGGTTTCTTTGGAGACTGGCTGCTTATTCACTCATTTTCAGTCAAAGTCTTAGTAGAAAAACATTTTCAGAAAAGTGTGTTTTGTTTAGTTTTTTGTTTGTTAAGTCAATTAAGCCTATGAATCATTTAAGCATATAAAGACACCCAACTCATTCTGAAACACTGTTGCATCTAGACATAACAGGCAACTTAGCAAACAACCAATTTTAAACTGCATGTTTAGGCACTTTGTCAGTAGCAGCAAAAACATAATTTGTTTATTTTGTTGAAACTATGCAAAAAATGCCACCGATACATTTTTCCACCAGCAAGGTGATCCAAGCATTTAACCACAATCCTGGCATTTTCAGTATGGTGCATCAGAAATGGTCTCAATGGAAAGGTGCTTGTCAAGAAGCCAATCTGAAAGAAGACAAAGAGACTGAGCTATGCCAAATTCCACAAGAACACTGGCAATCAGTGGCTGCACATTTTAGAGAGCGCTGCATCTAAATTTGAGATTTCTGATTTAAAATCTTACTCGGCACAAAACGCATACCTGTATAGAAAAACACACAAACACGCAGAGCCTGGTTCTGAATATTACTGAAGCAGTGTGGGTTCATCTTGACAGAGAACAGAACACAAAGGCAGCCACTATCAAAAGAAGAGTTTTGAATGTCTTTCAAGAACGTATATCTTCCATTAGTAGCCCCGGCATTTATTCAAAAAAATGATTTGGCCGGACCGGCGTTTAAAAGAGACCGGCGGTTATTGGAGCCCGGCTCTTATTCCCTTCTCAGACGGAATTGTCACAGAAGTGAGAGGGAAAGAGGACCCAGGCGCGGTTTTTAGACTCAGGTGAAAAGATGTATTCCAACAGTTCACAAATAATGCAGTTCCCAATTGTGCTCCTCCTTTGCTCCCGAGTGTCTCCATGTCTGTGGTAGCCCGGTGCACGAGTGGTGCTCCCCAAAACTTCTCTCCACCCGACTCTCCTTGAGAGGAAGTAAAAGAGCAGAAAATCACAGCTAGCAGATTCGCTAGCCGACAGTTCCAGTTCAATGTAATAATCCCACTTTGACGGTCGTGGCATCCAGCTTAAATGCCGCTGGTCATAGATGATGGCTGATTGGAAAGAGCTGGCCGAGTGATGAGACGCAGGCGGACCAACAACAGTACGGAAGGGGGTTTTTTTGAGCGACATTCCAGTCACACTTCATACCAGTTGGTGGCAGTAATGCACCATTCAGTTGTTTGCCAACTGCCAATAAAATGTAAAAAGAAGAAGAAGACAGCGCGGAGGGACTTCTGGGTCAAAGGTCGCTACTATTGGAGACCGGCGTCTATTTGTCGTGACATGTTTTCAAACCGGCGTTTGTTAGAAACGGGCATCAATAAGAGACAGGCCACTAATGGAAGATATACGGTATTCTTGATGGCTTTACAGACAGCATTTGTGCATAACTCAGTAAATCTCTACACTTATTTCTCAGTTTCAAAGAAAACAACACACAATTCAGGAGTTTTGACACTTTAGAATGCAGTTGGGTAAATCCGCAAAGAGCAACAGCAGAACCAAAGACAATGAATGCAGAGCTCATGATACAAATCACTTGTAAGTGAGGCATGTCTCTTTAAAGCAGCACTTGTCTGCCACTTTGAACTTCGCTTGAATTTACAGCAAGCTATGACATTGACTAATAAAAAAAAAAATTAAATGAAATTAAAATGAAATGAAATGTTATTAAATTTTAATGCAAGTTTTATATATCCTACATCAGCTTTGAGGTAATTGCTCTTCCTCCTACCTGCACGCCCTGTCTGGCTCGGCTTTATAAAGTTGCCAAATATCAAAAGACCTTATAACTACAAAGCCTTACACCTGAATAACTAAGCTTTTCACACTTTTCCACTTGATTTCCTCAGACCGTAGGCATCGACTGACTAAATTCACATTAGTGGATTTCAAAGACTCACCAAAAAAATAAATAAAACACATCCCTACACATGACTTCACTTGCAGTATATACACATGCACATGCTGGCACATGTAAGAGGTACACACTGTACACATGTGCAGTCATATGCACACACAGTCAATCTGAGAAAAGAAGCAAAGTAGGACGATTATTTAATTCACACCGTATAAAATCAGAAGCAATTAGCTCAACACCCTGCTCACATTGCACCGGGTCTAAGCCAAGTAAACTAAAGCTCTCAGAAATTTGGACGACTTCCTTAAGAGACACAGCATGATTTTCATTCATACAAGCACACGCAAATAAACTGAAAATTTATGACATCCTAATTCACAAGATTGCAGCATGACATCATGCTTATGTCAACCAACAGTTTAAGGAGCCATATATGTCTATGGCTCTATACGTACGTTATATGTATCTGTATTGCAGCAGAGCATGCACAGAAACTGCTTGGCATAATCTGACATTCAAAGAAAAGGAAAACATAGTGTTGCATGCAGTGAGTCATCAGTACTACAGTACTCTGCCTCAGGCCAACCAAGGTTTACAATTCACCTCACTATTGGCCTATTGCCACATAAAAACGGTATCATACTGCACAAAGATGATATAGAGCGGTAGCTCTGCTTTCTTCCTGCAGGTTGACTTTAGAGGTTAAAAGATCATCTCCAAATCGTTTTACCTGGAAAGTTTATTCTTGAACTTGTCAATAGATGTATCCCCAGTGACAACTGAGCAAACAATGTGCACAGAGAATGTGTAATGTAGTTGAAAGCCCAGAAAAATGCTAGAAAGTGGATCCTGAGTTTGTCAGTCTAGCCGTTTCATCAGTCTACTTCCAACTTAATTGCGATGCCACAGATGCTAAAATTGCTACAAATTTGAGGAAATGAAAAGCTGAAACAGTTTCTCAGTGGAGCTTTTTGTTGATTCACACAAAACTATTTGTCAGCTTTTTCAATAAGCAATTATTGCAGTCACTGTTTAAGCAGAAATGCCAAACATTCTTTTTCTGAGTTGAACGTAAGCATTTAGTGATTTTCTGCGGGTTTGCAGAAATTCCTGCACCTTGGGGCTAGCAATGTAATGATCTCATCTCAAGAAATCATAGTTCAATATATGAGCTAGTTTTCAGGGAAATTGTACAGTTTGCATGATTAAAAAATTGTCAATTGTCAAAGCTTTTCTACTTCACATGAACAAAGTAAGAAGGGAACACTTACTGGTTGTAGTATGCATCTGGGAGGTTATCTCCCTTGAAGAACAGTGAGCAGACTGACATCCTGAAAGAAGTGATAAAGGGTTGGAGGTCAGAACTTTCATAAAAATTGAAAAATTAAAAAAAAAAAAAAAAAGCAGAAAGATTCAGCTTTTTTTTAACTGATTTGATACATGTGGCAAACACATCAATCAGACCTAACGAGACAAGGGGAAGAAAAACCAGATACACTGCACACAGGACATGGACTAACAAAATAAAACAGGAAACACGAGACAAACACAAAGATTCAGGGTCTGTCCCAATTCCTAGGACGCAACCAACATGGGCCGCATTTGTAGGCCGGTTACGTCCCAGCGACTCAACGAAGGTTGTCCCAATTCACAGGCTGCTCCAAATGCGGCCGACAAAAACGTCCTTCATTTCCCGAATTTGAAGGATGGGGCGGGTGTATCCTTCGTGGCCCACCATATCCCAGAATTCATAGCACTGCCCAGCCAATTCCAGTTTCCACCACTGGTGGCAGCAACGGAGATGGTAAAACCGTTGCTGAGGTCCTGGCCCACGTAGACTGCAAAGGCCGGGTCCTCCAAAGGATGCAGACCCTGAATTGGGACACAGCAACTGAGACAGAAACACGACGGACTGGAAAGAAAGAGGGAACATGGAGACGAGAGTGACAAGACGAGGAAGACGAGAAAGGCAAAATAACAGAAACCAAAATCCTAGGACAAAAAATATAACACAAGCAGAACCAAAACCCATGAATTTCAATAATCAAAGAATATAACTAAAACACACACAAAACACCTGGTCACAGACCCAGTACTGTGTTACTCTGAGTACCTTTTGGCCTGTGTTCCCAGATAGTTGTAACGCCAGACACTGGACAAATTGAGCAACTGTGTAAACTGCACCAGGCAAAAGAAAAGGAGAGACCCGCTGCTTAGAGAGGCAAAAGGGTAGAGATAGAACATTTTAGAAACTGAAAGTAAACCTTGGATGGGCGTTCAATCGATGGCGAAACCTCTAACACTTGAGAGGTTTCAAAAGCAACATTTAGCTGGCATTACTTTAACTCGATCAGTATCAAAACCTGCGATTTGGTCTGTGCAATAGCGGCACTGGGAAGGGGATGAGAGTGGGGCACTATGATGTGATAGGATTGTCAGAGGAGATTTATCATTTTCATGTCAAACACTTTCTTTGGGGGGGCCGAGGGCGGGTGGCTGTGTGTGGTGCTGGTCTAGTTTATAGCCAACTTTATCTATAAGCATTAGAGGTGAACCTTCAGCCCTGTCGCATTCTGCCTCCTTATAAAATCATGTTTTTACTGCATATTCATCATTATTATTCATGGATTTTTTACCAGCAATACCACATTCACTTAATTTACTCCGCAATCTTTCATGCCGAGTCAAAAGCTTTTTGTGCATCGACAAGGCGGTATATTTCTAAATCCTGCTTTCTCAATCTTTCTTTTAGACACACACAAATATACACACAATGCTGGGTCAGACTGAATATCTTTAATCATTTATGAGTCTCCAGCTCTGCTAATGCAAGCCGCACACCAATACTCACTTAATAATTAAAGCCTCGAATTGATTGTTGCATTACGAGGCTTGTGTAAAGGGACATTAGTCAGCGCTGCTGATGATAATAACACGGCTGATTCCCTCCTATAAAACTAGACTTAATTCAGAGAGTGAGCAGAGACTGAGGGGAGAACACAGGGAGGTTTTTGGATGACAGACTGAAGCTCAGATGGACTGAAAGGAAGTCTTGAGGGAAACTAGAAGAACAAACTGCTGAAACAAAAGAGTGCAAAGAAAAGAGGCAGTGAACCGCATTGACAGACAGATTGAATGAGTTAATTAGTGATTACAGAAACAAAACCAGTCTGTCATTTCAAACATTGTTTAGTCAATAATGGTCAACACGGAGAAGGATTTGGCCAACTCCAAATACGGGATTATCCCTCTTACTTAAAATGTAAGTCAGTTTCAGCTATCCAGCCATCATCATGCATCCATTTTATTAAGTACTCAACCAGCTTGGAGTTGCAGTGGTGGTGTACACCCTGGGCAGGTGACAAGTCTGTTACAGGGCTAAACCTACAGCCACTTTAGGTTAACCAGTTCACAAAACATCCAGGTCTTTGAACAGGGAATTACAAATTAAAAACATACAAGAAAAGTTAACTAAAATAGAACTAGAATTTTTAAAAAGTCCTGTCCAACTGTTCATTAATAAAACATTTGTTATCTGCAAAAACTGCATTTCGTCATGTAAGCAGTCAAGACAATCTGCTAAAGTTCAAACCAAGAATCAGAACGGGGAAGAAAGGTAATTTAAGTGACTTTGAATGTAACATCATTGCTCAGGCCAGATGCGTTCATCAGAATATTTCAGAAACTGCTGGACTACTGGGATTTCTATATGGGTGTCCTGAGTATGGCCTCCACACTGACGAGATCCTTATCCAACCGATGTGGATGAATAAAACATTTGCATCATGGATGTCCAGCCAGTCTGAGGAAACTGAATGATACGATCTTGTCTCAAGCAAAATCTCTCAGGATGCTTCCAGCGCTTTGTTGAATTTATACAGCTAAGATTTATTTAAGGCCAAAGTGCAACCTGGTGCTAGCACAGTAGTCTGCCAGATAAAGTGACTGGTGAGCTGGCGAATAGAAATGCTATTGTAGGTTGATAATCTAATGCAACATTATTTTGAACTAACCAGACCTTTAACTAATAAAAAACGTCTGGAGTATTAGAAGTTTCATTTAAAATTTATGGTATGTACCAGCTCACTCCCAATGCCTGCTTGACGGGGCCTGGCGCCCGTGGCTCGGTCAAGCCCCTTCCGCGGGGTGGGAGGCCCTCGAGCACCTGGGCCTGGGGCTAGGTCCGATCAGCAGAGCTTGCAAGCACGTCACTCCAGCCCCCTGTGACTTCTGCACCGTGGCTGCTGGGTGACCCCATGTGTGGGGCTCTGGTCAGCTCTTTCCAGGAGGGTGGCACGGTTGCCCCTCCGATGGTCCTCCTTGGGCTTATTGCGCTCTGGGGGCCTCTGGATGTCTGGGGCCTGGAAATCCTTCATGCCTTTCATGCCCTGGGGGACAGGGCTACGGCTCCCCACACCCTCTAGCAGATCGTTACACGGAGAAGCTATATCTTTTGTGGCTGCTACCTCAAAACACGTTGTGTGCCGTCGGTCTTATGTGCTGCACAGTAACATTCAATATTTTGTATTTACTGTTATTTACACTTATCTGGGTTATTGCAGGTGTTGGGTTTATTGTGTTGCTCTCTTTTTGCTTGTTTTCTCTTTTTTCTCTCTTAAAGTGATCCAGGTGATTTTTTTAAGTGTCTTCTCTCACTGTCCTTCATCCCCTCAGTTTTTCTTTCCCTCCCTCCCTCCCTCCCTCTTTCTTTCTTTCTTTCTTTCTTTCTTTCTTTCTTTCTTTCTTTCTTTCTTTCTTTCTTTCTTTCTTTCTTTCTTTCTTTCTTTCTTTCTTTCTTTCTTTCTTTCTTTCCACCAGTCATGTCTATCCTGTCTGTAACAACTTAAAATAAAATAAATAAAAAGACAATAATAACAAAGGTCAATCAAATGGACCAATACAGCAAGGCTGTGATGATCCGTGATGTTGTTTTATCCATGGCTACTGTCACGGTCCTGGGTCAGTGACCCAGTGTTTTGGTTTTTGTATTATTATTGATCTGTATTTTCATCTGGGTTTTGACTGCTAGTGTGATGGTTTCTGTTTTGTATTTCTAGTCTTAGGTTTTGGTCCCTTAACTCCGTGCCCTTGAGCCGGTTGTATTTCCTGTTTTACTTTGAAGGTCTGTGTCTCAGGTCATGTATTCTGTTTTGCTTCCTCCCTGCGTCGCCATGTTTGATTAGTGTCAGCTGTGTTCCCTGCTTGATTGCCATTTCCTTGTTACCTTGTGTGTATATTTAGTGTGTGGTTACCACACACTAAATATACACTCTGTTCTTCGTCACTCTGTTCTTCGTCTGTTCTTCGTCAGAGCGTCTGTGTATCATCCCCGGTGTTTCTCTGCCCCAGTGTGTCTCCAGCTATGTTTCCAGGTTCTAGGTTGTTAGTTCTAAGTTTCCAGATTCATGTTTAGCTGTCCCCAGTTTAGGTTTCTTGCAGGTTGTTTTGTAGTGTTTCTTTTCAGCCGCAAATCATTGTCTGCGCCCTGGTCCACACCGATGGTACACTGGGATGAGAGTTATGCTTGATTATCTACTATAAGATAATCAACTGCACAAGTTGTGGGTGAAGTTGTGAATGATTACAAATAAAGACTTAAATGAATGAATGCCTTCAAAGATTTATACCAGGTATAACTACAGCATGAAAAGCTGAGTAGTTTCCTTTTTTTGTTGAACAGCAAATATTGATGGAAACTCTGGTAGTTGACAGGTCAGTGCTGGGATATTTGATTCTGATGATTTCGCCCTAGTGATATTCTCACTGCCTCACATTTCTAAACCTATAAATCCATGACCCATAAATATCTCAAGGTGTAACTGGAATTAAAAGTTAAAATGAGACCAGTGAACAGGAAGATAACCAATCTAAAGTAAGATTAAGTTCACGAACCATTTGGAATTACAATAGTTTCCTCCTATATTACTAATAAATGTGATGACACGATATGACTGCACAAATAACACTTTATGTATGTTTTTATGTAGCTTTTTTGTGTGTGGTGTTATTTTTTTTTTTTTTAAGGTTTTTTGGTTTTT
>VURO01048255.1:16247-28281 GCA_015108175.1 Pelvicachromis taeniatus
AATCTAAAGTAAGATTAAGTTCACGAACCATTTGGAATTACAATAGTTTCCTCCTATATTACTAATAAATGTGATGACACGATATGACTGCACAAATAACACTTTATGTATGTTTTTATGTAGCAGTGATGAGTATTCGACAACTAACAGATGTTATAAATGAGAGAAAAACCATTTGAAAAATCAAAGGGGGGGAATTTATGAAAAGACAGTAGTTGTATGAACTGTACTACATACTTAGCTGAAAATAAATGCTTTAAAACAGACCCCAAGGATAATCTATGGAGTAGGCAAGGACACTGAGAGGTTGAATGATCCGACCTGACAGTTACCCAGGGCACACAATTAAATCATCAACAGAATGAATAAAAAAATTAAAAAGCAAATAAAGAAAAACAAACCAAAATTTTTTTTAAAAGAAAATCACGTTTTGGAATGGCTACATGTGAGTCCTGGCCTTTTCCCAGTGCACATGTTGTGACGACAGCCGTTCAAGAAATTGTCCAAAATTTCTCATAAGTCTCATAAGCATCTACAAAAAACGCCCGATAGAGGTTCTTACAGCAAAATGGAACTGCAAAATTACATTCAAGGGCTTATTTACTTTTTCCAGCCTGCACTGTGAATGATTGCTCAGGGGAAGACATGAAAAGGTAAAAAGTGTTTGTGTGTTATTAGTTTGGTCAGGGTGTGTGGGGGTTTTTTTTGTTTTATATTTGGGACTTGATGATGAAGATCAGACCATACTTTGCGGGTAAACAGAAAAAAAAATCCTGGCGATTCAACAACAGTTTTCAAACTTTCTGCCCAATTATAGATATGAACCGTCTACCATGAGAGTCTCATTTTGTACAACAGAAAATTATGCAGCATTAAAATGTTCCTCGGATACTAAAAGAGGGGGGAAATAAGGCCAGGCTGAATACATTCAATGGAACAGACTTCTACGCCGTACGATGTGCATCTCCATCTGATATGAGTGCCATAAACTCACTTTGAAAATGATGTGCCTGAGTACATCTGAGGTATAAATGGCCATTCATAAATGCTATAAGAGTGGTGGAAATAATCTGTCAAACTAATGACTCTAGACTAAGTGCAACCTCTGAACATATTCTTAACCTTATGATAATATGCAGTGTGAGGGCATCACTCTAAAACATCTCACTGCATATCCTTTTTAACAAATGTTTTACTTTAGCTTCTTGTAAAGAAAAAAATGAAATATCTACTTGAGTGAATGCCTAATTGCAGCAATTGCTCTTTATAAGGAGCTAAAATTTGTAATTTACATTATCTTTGATTCAATTTTTACATAGCAGTGGAGAACAACGCACAAGACACCAGTTCCATCATTTTCAGCCATAAAGAGATTAGAAATAAAAAAGTTTAAAAAATAAATTAATTACAATAATAATAATAGCTCGCTTAAAAAGGATAAACTACATTCATCATTTTCCAGAGATTGGTTACTGTTGATTGATAAACAGTCAAATTTCGGGTAATGATCTTGGATATTGGCTTTTGTACTGGACAATGATGCATTTTTGTCATCATGATGGATTTTAGATCAAATATTTAAGATGTAATTGAAGTGCAGAATTTTAGCTTTAAATTAAGGAATTTAACAAAAGTGCTTATTAATTGGTTTGGGAATCTATTCCGCTTTCCCCTTCTGGTCACAGGTTCTGTATCACTCTGATATAGACTGAAAGTCTTATTCTATGGCTTCGTCTGAGTTTTTGCTTCAACTTGTGCCAGAGCGGTGCTCCGGTTGGTCTGCCAGTACCTGTCAGCTGCCTCCGAAGTCTCACAGGCTAACCAAGTCCAACAGGGCTCCGTCTTCAGCTCAGTGGCTCCCTCTGGCAGAGTGGCAACCTGGTCAGCTTGTTCACCACCTCTTCATGACATCCAGGATAGGCTCCAGTCCCTTTTATTAAACACATTGAGCATCAGCATTTCAATAACATTTTGATTGTTTGATTTAACCCACTGCAGTGGTATCTGTAGCCAAAATTAAACAAAAGTGTATCATTATGCAAAAACAAAGTGTATATGGAATGAAAATGAATAAGGCTGCACGATGCTGGGAGAAAGTGAAAAGTCTCAAAACAAAATGTTTTTTCAGCAGACGGCAGATAGATCTAATTGGAAATAATTATTCCAGAAGTTGTAGGGTTTAGAGAGTGCATCTGCTCAGAAATGAACATTTTTTTTGTTTCAAAAATATGTTACTCAACTATATCTTCATGGACATTTAGACATGTGACAATATCGTGGCCATTGTTTCCTCTTGGACAGTCTACCTATCTACTACCAGCATCAGAGGTGGATTGAGGCCTAAGTCTATAGGCAAAAGGGAAGATTCATCTCTCATCACCTCATAAGCAGGTATCACTTCCTGCTAAAGGAAGGAAACTCAAACGTGCAATTTGACAAGCTGTTAGTTCCTGTGAGATGAGTATCACCAACTGTGTGGCCACTTACATCCAGTAGTGGCTAGCAGCTGTCATTCATACTTTTAGTTTTCTTTCTTATTGGACATTTTCTTACATAATATGGTCCCCTTTAAAATAGTTTTCATTTTAAGAGTTCTTTTTCTCACTCTCTTTTCTTTATCAGTGCTTTCCATACTGCGCTCTCGCTTGTGCCCATTCCTCTATCTGCCTTCAACAATAAATTCTGTCTGCTCATTCCTCTTTTAGTCTCTTCTTTGTTCTTTCTCTCAGAATCCACCCCCTCCTTTTCTCTGTGACTCCTCACTGGTCTCTTCTGACAAAGTCCATAATTTAATAAAATTATATTACAATTATTATTATAATTAAAAGATAGTTTTCAGATCATATTTGTGTTTAAATCATTCGAGTTAAAGAATATGTTATATACTTCATATATCCATCCATCCATCCTCTTCTGCTTATACTACATATAAGGCCGGTTCGCGGGGGCAGCAGACCAAGCAGAGAAGCCCAGACCTCCCTCCCCCCAGCCACCTCCTCCAGCTTGTCTGGGGGAACACCAAGGCGTTCCCAGGCCAGTTGAAGCAATATATATACTACATATAGTGGCACAATGATCTGTCACTGTAATTATGATGGTCATCTTTAGCTTAAATTGAGCCTGGATAAGTATGTCTTTGTTAACAGGGCCCACATTTTAAACATTACCGGGTCTTTTTTTTTATTGTTTTGAACCATACAGAAGCAAAACACTTAACCAGGATGAAATTGGCAGTGGCCGCTCTTCATCTCTGATCTCAATCACCATCAGTTTTTTTTCTTCTGAACCTTTTCAACTTTGTCCCACATCTCATAGTTGCTATAGTTAATTCACTTGCACATTTTCTTTTCCGATTAAAATGTATTTTCTAAACAAAAGGTACCAATACTGATTTTTGCCTATTCAAATTTTATTTCTAAGAAATATAACTGACAGCATTTGCAAACAATTTCCCCCAAACTGGAATTAATTATAGTCTCTCATTTGTATCTCTTACCTGTGGAAAGAGGTATAAATAATTACCTGAAAATAAGTTGTTACACACGCGCCTTCTAACTTTATTTCACTTACTAAACAAAAGCAGGTCAAACTGATTTATACAACAAAACAAAAATCTGTCACTTAAATCATTTTCTCTGTGTTTAGAAACTGACCAGTTAACAGTGATCAACCATTTTCTCTTCTTCACTTAGAATTTACTTCATAGCTGCTTTGATTCTTTGATTATGAGGTTTATTGCTTGTGGCTAGCTCTGAGCTCCAGACAGCTTTAGACACTCTTGCTTTGCTAGTTTCTGGTAATCTCCATGATCAGCTGGATAAAAGTGATTTAAGTATCTGATTAGAACTGATATTACAAACATGGTATTCACACTGTCATGGTTCTGGGTCCTTTTGACCCAGTATTTTCTGTTTCCAGTATTCTAGTGATATTTTGGTGTTATGATTATAGTCTTAGGTATTCTGAGTTTCTTTTAGTCCCTGTTTTGTTCTTCGATTATTAAGTTCCCACTTGTGTCCTGTGTTTATGTGCTTGTATGAGCCCTTGATTCTTGTTTCCCTCCTCGTGTTTCATTCTGTTTCCCAGAGATGGGCTCCCCTTGCAGGCTAAAAACAAAGGAATCAAAAAAATCAAAATACGCACATGTCTAATCAAATAACATAATTTTAAATGCAACAAGTTAATTTAACACTAGATTTTCTTCTTCTTTCTAAAATTTTCTTTGTGGCTTTTTTATTCAGCATTCATTTTTGATTTCCTTTGCTTTCTTGCAAGTATCCAGGGCCAGAGAGGAAGTTATGAAAGAAGTTATGTTACATGAATAAATTGATTTAAAAAAAACAGATAACTGTCCATCGTAACACCATAGGTTTACAGTAGTTCTTCTATATGTATAAACATAAAACTAAATTGGAATACTTTAAATCCCTGATGTTCAATGCATGGGTAGACTGATTGCCTGTGCAGTGGGCTGTGGTGGAGTACCCTGGAGTCATGTATTGATCCATGCCCATGTACATGTCAATGAAGCAGCCCTCATGGTCACAAACTGCCTACAGGACAGTAAATGGGAAGGGTTTCTTATTCCTTTGAATAAAAACGCGCCTGTTTTCAGCTTTGTCATATTTTTCGACGCACACACACACAAGGTAGAAGAAAATGAATTTTAGGAATTCCTTTAGTTTAATTTAAATTTTGTAGGTATGTAGTGCATATTTAATCGCAGGTCATTCAGTCAGTTAAATTAAACATTAAAGTAACTAGCTTTACTTGTTATAATGTTTTGTTAACATTAATGTTTAAAAACCTAATGTTATGTTACATGAACATGATTATGTCTGAGCCTTAAACATGCCAACGATGATGGAGCAGCTGCTGAAGTTCCTCGAGGATTAATAAATATTTAAAATATCCCATTTTTCCACCTTCTTTTCCACAGTTAGGTAGTTAGCATGGTCGAGGTTACTAGGTGACAAGAGCTAGGTTGAGATAAAGTCAGGAACGGCTGGTGGTGCAGATCTGGAGACTTGATGGTTCAATTTCACAGTCATTTTTTTCTGGCCTTTGCGAGATTGGAGTAATGGGTTAGGCTTTTTCTTCACAGGCTGGCTCATAAGCAAAGGTAATATTGTGCAAGGCCTTTGTATCATTCTTCTGTTTGTCTGTATCGCAGTTGGATGTATTCAAACTCCATGATCTTCTACTCCAGCTGGTACTTTTACTTCTGGTCTGGAGTACTACTTTGACCAGAAGCTATATTCATGTGCCGCTAGACCGAAGTCGCCTACTGCAAATCAGAACAAGGAGCGCCACTGCCACCTACAATCCAAGATGGCTGTTAGAGTTTATCTACAGGGTGAGAGAGCCATTTGAGAGACAGCTCATTACTTTATCTGTCACAAAGTAGTGGGCAAATAAAGGATTTCCAGAGGAGAAGCGCATAAACAGCAAAAGCTCTTCTCCCTGCACCCACACATGTTTTGAGTTTTTCTTTGGTTTGTTTTCTTTCTGTTACTTATTTTTAATTTGATGCCAGGGAAATATTTATTATAACAATTTTTTAAGTGCTCATTGCACAATCTCAAAACACTTAGCCAGTACAAAATTGTTACAATAGATAAACAATTTCCACTGTTATTAATACTTATGATCTTTTTCACCAGATATGCAATGGGAGTCAATAAGGCCAATATATTAAACAGCCTAACTGAATATACATATGCATACTGCCATTACTGCCAAGTTCTGAAATATACAATTTCTCTGGGAAGGAAGAAGACTTGAAGGGACGGGATCATTATATCACACACAATGCTTTTACACATATACGGTCTAATTTCTGTTATGATGTTTTCCCATCTTCTACAAAGCAGTCAGCCTGCTACGTATGCAAATAGAAATGTCAGAGTGTAGATGTTACATGTAAAAATGTGTCAAATACAAATCTGAGTAAGTAAGGCAACAATGTGGACTGTTGCATGTGTGTATACTATATATATTTTTTTTTTTGTAGAAGAGGGAAGAGAAAAAGATGGGAAAAGCAGAGACAGCATGTTCAGTGTCAGGTCCCCAATGAAAACATGGCATTACCCCAAAAGACGTGGTTCCTCTGATGTTGACAGCCAGCTTTTACACTGATGCTGCTCCTCCAGAAAGGCTGAATAAAAAATATTCCTGCAGTAACTGTACATCATTTATCATCATCACCTTTATTTACCGCCGGTAGCTTGACTGAGAGCCAGACTTAAGAAGATTTTAGCAAACTATATAAGAAGCAAAAAAAAAAGAAATCTGACATAAATAGTTACAAATATGTTAGATGATCATTGTGCTGTACGCATTAATGTAAAGATTTCGTTTCTGCTTTTTGTGTGTGTGTTTTTTTTCCGTTTGTCTTTTTATGTAGATCTAATTTACGCATTGTGCTGACTCGTGCTATGCCACTGACTCTGATGAAGTTCAGAAACAACTCCAGTTATGACACAGCTTAACTTGTTCCTGGTTTCAGACTGACTTCATTAAATGCTCTTTGGCAGAGTTGTTGCACAGCAGCTATGCAGCAGGTTCCCATAACCTTTACAGAGCTCTACATAACTTTAATATTTTCTTTTACTTTAGCAAATGGGAGACTTCCAAATGGATGCTAATCATGCTCAACGTTCGCTGAATATGATGTGAATTACAACATGTGTAAGTAATCATTAGTGGTGTTCATTAGGATGGAACACTCGGTAACATAGACCAAAATCTCTGAGGAACGTTTCCAGTACCTTTTTTAATCTATGCCACGAAAATACCAGCAGGGTTCAATACCAGCAGTAGCAAAGTGTAGCTAATACAGTGGTTTACCAAAAGTTGATTAAGAATGAGGCACAGAAAAGCTGTGGTGGACTAAATAGAGACACAAATATCATGCAAAAAAAAAACCTAAACAAGTAAGCACGCAAACAAAACTGAGGATCAAGCTCATTGTGGAATATAAGGAAATTAAGGCAAGAATCCAGAATTTCATAAATACAAATAAATAACTAGAAATACTAGAACTAACTTTCAAAACTGCAAGAATGAAATGAATGCTGAAAAGGTTTGACAGGATGTGGATCCAAATGCAGGACTCACAGAAAAAAAAGCAAATAAAGACTTTAAAAACCATGCCAAAAGTCAAAATCCAAACTTTTGGATGGACATATGTGGCACACAAAAAGATTCTATAGAAGGACAAAAGAAAACTGGGGCTACACACAAGGTAATCAAGACAGTTGGAAGAAATCAACTATTTAACAACCAGATGTGTCCTTGATCCAACACAGTTGTTTCGTTGTCCTCTGTGCGTCTGTGTTTGTATGAGTTCTTCTGTCGTTTCCCCTCCTTGCGTTTTATTCCATCATGTTTATCCATGTTTCCCCAGTCCGTCATGTCTCTCTCGTCTCCTCTCTCTCTCTCCCTCGTGCTCCTTTGTGTTCCCTCACTCCCTCTCATCTGCCTCTCCTCCACTCCTGTGTCATATTCCCCAGTTTCCTGTTTTATTGTGAAGGTCTCGTGTCTCCATGGCTGTTTCTCAATCGCAAGTAAGCGAGTCCGTACTAGCGTTCTCAGCAAGTCCGGTCTTGCCGAGAACGCGAGTACGGACTTGCCGAGATGTGCAATTGGAACACCAGCGTACTCGATGATGTCACAGGTCATGTGAACGTGACCGGGCTGGTCTTGCAAAATGCATGACGGGTTATTGGGCTCCACCAAGTCCACACAAGTCACTTCCGATGCATGCTCGATAAAATGGGCGGAGCGAGAACACATCCGGGAACTTTTTGAGTTCTCGGCTTGATGCGTACTTTGAATTGGGACAGTACTTGTCTCCGACTGATGACGTATAACGAGTCCGCGAGAACGCAAGTACACACAAGTACGCATATTGACACACAGCCCTTGTGATTTATTGATCGTGATTGATTAGTTATGCCTGCAGTTGCCAGAAGGTGGAGCTCTGGCTACAATGCCTCATTTGTAATGAAGCTGCTGAAAGCGTTGTGTCTGAACATCTTTATTGATTTATCCCCTTTTCAGGTATTAAATGAGCATTTCTGCTTTTGAACTGTACAAGTATTTATGTTAAGCTGCACTGACTGTGTTTGCAAATGTATCAATAGGATATTAGGAACGTTTACATGGTTTATGTTTCACTCTATTTTTAGGATACTGTTAAGCAGCTAGCTAAGCTAGGCGCTCTAGCTAAGCTATGCTACAGCATTGTGTGCATTTTGTATTTGATTTAGTTAAAGCACGTTTTATTTTTTGTGAAATTAATATATATATATATTTATGTTATTTATTTTCTGTACTCACCTGTAAGTGAAAGGAAAGGAAAGAAAACTGCCTTGAGATGTTGTTTTAGAACTAACGGAGAATGTGCATTGTTGTTAAGCTGTTTCATACTTTTATATGTATGTCTGTATTTCTGAATCATTCGCAATGAAGCTGGTAAAAGTGCATCATGTCGTTTATTGATTTATCCCCTTTTCAGGGTGCACCAGTAACTTTGATACAGTCTAAGTCAGGAAAGATACGATACCACTTTTGAAATGAAAACGACTACACTGACTACATTGCATCCATAAATGCATCAATGATGTCATACCGCAAGTCACTGTATGGACTTACTCCAGCCAGACAACAGCTGCCTATATATCCGGAGATCCTTGTGAGTACAGAAAAGCCCGGTGCACGCTCAGAAGAGTGATAAAAACGTCTAACAGTAACAAAGGTGGAGTCGTGCTGCAGCGGCGGCTCAAACATCAGACACTCGTGGAGTGGGCTAAAGACCATTACAGACTATAAGGAGAAGAGCTACAGCATTGGGGACGTGACTGCTTCTATTTTTTTAATTAATATGTTTTCTTTATTTATATATTTGAATTAAGTTTTTTTTTTTTAAATCTAATTGGTACTTTATGCATAATTTTGCTTTTCTACATGTAACATTGAGGAGGCTCTGAGCCTAAGAATTTCATTTCAGGTAGTGATGTGCCATGGTTACCTGTATATGACAATAATAGAACTTGAGATGCAGGAGAAATGTTAAAATGTTTGGTATACTTGCATAAAAAAATCACCTAAATGAACATTTAAAAGTGCAGTAATGTGCTTTATCGTGCCAATTATTTGAACACAGTGCTCGACAACTCCAGAGAGCATACTCTACTACCTGCCATAACTGCCCATTTGTGCTTTCTGTTCTTGTGCATGCTTAAAATGACACAAGCATTCACAGATACAAATCCATTTTTCTGGTAAAGATGATAAATCTGTTTGAACAATGTGTAGGTATCCACTCCTACAGTGGGCAGGACGGCAAAACTGGTTTTGTTCTTTGACAGACTACGAAAGAAATCAAAATCTTTGTCGTGTCTTTAACAGATTGTCATGAAAATACAAAGCTAAAAGCATTTTTAAAAGAAAGTTTCATAAAATATGACGTGGGTGTCTCAGTTTGAGTGCTCAGTATGTTTACGTCTCTTTTGAAAAAGCAGGTGCAAGGTTTACTGATGAAAAAGGCTTGCGCTGGTGTGGCCTTAGTCATCTGTGCAAAATGAAGACATGCTGTGCATCTCACATAAATGTGCTGACAAAGGCATACATAGCAGGTCTCATTATTTCTGGTAACTGAAACATACTGTCATACTGAAGGCAGCGAAGGTTGTTGGGCTATAGATGATCAGAAGAAATTAATATACGTCAAACTATGGATGCAGTGCCTTGCCCCGTACCCTCGCTGTTAAAAAACATTCAGCCATTTGATGTCTTGAAACTGCATCTCTAAAATGTGTGTTCCCATCCTATTAATAACAAAAAGATAACAACGGCAGAAACTGTTGGCTAAATGTTTTTAAATCGGCTACAAATATGCTATAATTAAAAAAAAAACAACCCACATTTTAAAGATATAGAAAGAGCATTTGAGCCAGACATTAATCATAACAATAATAACAAATGAACATTGTCCCAGTGGTGGCAGTGTGTTCTATTGTTATCAAATTACTGACAGAAATGCTGTCTCACTGGCGTGTGGGAGGTATTGTACAGTTGTCTTTCAGCTAGTTCAGTCAGTTACAACACATCATTAGAGCGTTTGCTGTTGTGAGACAGACCAGTAAAGTCATTTAATGACCTTTGCTGAAGTATAACCAGCTTGTGGAATAGCTCATTCTCCAGGTCATCCGCACGTTACCTCTAAACTCCACAAAAGTGTGTTTGGTTTAGAAGTAACTCGGCCGTACGGATTGTGAGGCACCTTCATTATATTAGTGCTTCAATTCTGAACGATGCCTCAGTTAAGGGCTTTTTAATGAGTCTATAAATTGAAATTAAATATATGTGCGCTCACCCGCTCCTTTGTTAGGTGCACCTGCTAAATTGCTCATTAATGTAAACATCTAATAAGCCAAACAACTGCCAGAAATTACCGGCATCAAGGGATGATCGAGATGACCTGTTGTAATTAAAACTGAGCATCAGAACGGGGATAAAAGGTGATTCAAGTGACTTTGAATGCGACATGGTTGTTGGTGCCTGATTGGCTGCTCTAAATATTTCTGAAACTGATAATCTACTGGGAGTTTTCCGCACAACCGTCATCATCTTACAGAGAAGGTTCAAAAACCTCTGGGTGAAAATGCCGTGCTGATGTCAGAGGTGAATATCCCGACTGCTTTGAGCTACAACCGTATGCACAAGAGCATCTCTGAATGGACAATATGTGCCACCTGCAATAATGTTTCCTTTTACTGTCTCTACAGAATTGTGACGCTTCACGCTATCGAAAGTGGACAGGTCGGGAATGTGGGAATTGTCATTGAGGGCTCCATCCTATATGACCACCTTGGGTATCTCAGCAGAGCCTGCTGCTGCTAGCTTGGACTAACTTATGCATTGGACCTGAAATCGCCCAAAACCCTTAGGATATATTTTTGAAGTATTTCAAAAGATACTTGTTGAAGTCAATCCTGGAAAGGTGTCAACAAAGGTGCAAAGATGAAAAAACAATTTAATGACCTACTTGACTTTTATGTTGATAAGCACAGATGAGACAGAACGCACCCTCAGTAATTAGTGAGGCTCTTCTGGAAGCGTGGACAATCTATGAGTTCATTTCACCAAATTATCTCAAAGTGTTGTATGACTGATTGTGTGATCTGATGTTGTTCTGACTGCACAGAACAACATGCATCCATCCGTCCATCCATCCATCTGTCCATCCATCCGTCCGTCCGTCCGGCCGGCTTTTCTCAGCTTCCGCAGGAAGTAGAGAAGCTGTTGGGCCTTCTTAGTTATGGAGTTGGTGTTGAGGGACCAGGAGAGGTTCTCCACCAGGTGAACATCAAGGAATTTGGTGCTCTTGATGACCTCCACAGTGGAGGTTAAGTGGACAGTGATCTCTCCGTGCTCTCCTGAAGTCAACAATCATCTTTTGTTTTGTCCACGTTTAGCGACAGGTTGTTGACTCCACACCAGTCCGTTAGCTGTTGCACCCTCCTGCCTGTATGCTGACTCGTCGTGTCATCGGCAAACTTGATGATGTGGTATGAACCGTGCATTGCTGCACAGTTGTGAGTCAGCAGAGTGAACAGTGGGCTGAGCACAGCCCTGAGGGGCTCCGGACTGTCCTAGGTCTCTCCGTCAGAAAGTCCAGGATCCAGTTGAAGAGGGCGGTGTTCAGGCCCAGCAGGCATAAAGTGACCTTTTTGTTAATAATTTAATCCAGTAAGTCAAAGTTGTGTTATTGCTTTTGAGTCATGATCAACAAAACCAGCAGGTTATCGACCAGAATACAGAATATAAAAATATTTCATACCTTTTATTAATTTTATTCATTATTCTTATCGTCTTGCTTTCATAACTTCACTGACAGAATAATTGTGAGTAATTATTCAATCAGAAAATAATAACTTAAAATAGCAAAAGTGCTTGTTGTTGTTGTAATTTTCTTTTTTTTTTCTTCTTTTTTTTTTTTTTTTTTTGCATTTGTAATTTTTGAATT
>VURO01048256.1:2750-18061 GCA_015108175.1 Pelvicachromis taeniatus
ATTTTTGTGTTTTTTAATATTTTTTTTTTTTTTTTTTTAAATTAAAAAAAAAAAAAAAAAAAAAAAAAAGATGATTATTTGGATGCAGGCTTTATGCTATAAATTATTATAACTGTCATTTAAGGAGTGCAAAAAGCTGATTTTTTTTGTCTAAAGAACTAAACAGCTCATGATTAAAAACATGGCACTTGGTGGAACCCACATGCTGGGCTGCAATTATTGCCTTTTTCCAATTGTAACGGCACATACTTTTGTTTTGATGTGTGTGCTATACAGACGAGGACAAAATTATTACCCCCCATGAATCTTAAACTGTTTGTCAAAATTTTACAGGCATATATTTTTTTTAAGAGTAAGGGACTTTATTTTCATCATAGCATGTCTAAACATACTAGCTATTTTTTTTAAAGAAAATATTTGCTTTAAAAAAAAAATAAAAAAAATTTGCTAATTATTTGAATGATCAAAAGTTTGCAAAATCAAGCTAAAACTGAAGGTTATCTCCCAATTTACACACAGTATAAAAACTTTAGCAAAGGCTTGACTAGTTACTTAAAAAAAAAACATCCTGGCAAATACAAATGATCAGTTTAGACTTGAAAAATTAATTTTGATGGTCAAAGGCAGGAAATTAATAAAAAGTTATTAATTTCACAGTGTAGTATCAAAGAATACAATCACCTGTACCTATATGCACATATGGTATAAATTCAAAGGGTTTTAGAACTTATTTCTGCAGAAGAGTCACCGTCAAGCCAATCTGAAGTATGCTAAGGACAACCTGGAAAAAAGATTACGCATACTGGAAGTGTGTCCTTAGGTCAGTTGAGATGAAACCAGAGGTATTTGGTCATAGAGATGGTGCTCATGAACACAGTCAAGGACAGCATCCCAACAGTAAAACGTGGCGGTTGGAGTATTAGGCTCTAGGTATGCTTCAGTGTGTCTCGTCAATCTCCTCAATTTGACAAAAAAACTTGATGGAAAGTTGGAACAGAAGGATTAGACTGAGCTTGAGTAATTAACTTGTGTCTTTCAGAAACATGTTTTATGGGTAGGTGTGAACAAGGACACCCACAGTCTCACAAACTTCTATAGCAACTAGCTTATGGAGAAGGTCAAGATCCGTTATTTAAATGATGCATTTGTCTGGGAATATACCTAGGCCAGTAATCCAGATAACAATCCTCATCCCCAGTTCATACATTTTTACCCTGAAAGAAAATAACATTGCTGTACAATATACCAACATGTTTGTGTGGTGCTTCATTCCATGGTCACTCTTAGAACTTTGCTTTGTACATTTTAAAACAGTACTTAACATTCTGCCAAATCAATATATGGGCCCAACAGCTGCTCTGGGAAACTACGGTCATGGCCAAAAGTTTTGAGAATGACATAAATATCAGTTTGCAGCTAAACTGCGTTTAGATCTGTGTTTCAGTTGTTTTTGTTTGTCCACCTGCCTCTTGAGGATTGACCACAAGTTCTCAATGGGATCAAGATCTGAGGAGTTTCCAAGCCATGGACCCAAAATCTCAAATTTTCGGTTCCCGAGCCACTTAGTTATCACTTTTGCCTTATGGCACGGTGCTCCATCGTGCTGGAAAATGCATTGTTCTTCACCAAACTGTTGTTGGATTGTTGGAAGAAGTTGCTGTTGGAGGGTGTTTTGGTACCATTCTTTATTCATGGCTGTGTTTTTGGGCAAAATTGTGAGTGAGTCCACTCTCTTGGATGAGAAGCAACCCCACACATGAATGGTCTCAGGATGCTTTACTGTTGGCATGACACAGGACTGATGACAGCGCTCACCTTTTCTTCTCCGGACAAGCCTTTTTCCAGATGCCCCAAACAATCGGAAAGCGGCTTCATCGGAGAATATAACTCTGCCCCAGTCAGCAGTCCATTCACCATACTTTCTGCAGAAGATCAATCTGTCCCTGATGTTTTTTTTTGGAGAGAAGGGGCTTCTTTGCTGCCCTTCTTGACACCAGGCCATCTTCCAAAAGTCTTCGCCTCACTGTGTGTGCAGATGCGCTCACACCTGCCTGCTGCCTTCCTGAGCAAGCTCTGCACTGGTGGCACACCGATCCCGCAGCTGGATCCTCCTTAGGAGAGGATCCTGGCGCTTGCTGGACTTTCTTGGATGCCCTGAAGCCTTCTTAACAAGAATTGAACCTCTTTCCTTGAAGTTCTTGATGATCCTATAAATTGTTGATTTAGGTGCAATCTTGATTTAGGTAGCCACAATATCCTTGCCTGTGAAGCCATTTTTATGCAACGCAATGAGGGCTGCACTCGTTTCTTTTCAGGTCACCATGGTTAACAATGGCAGACCAATGATTTCAAGCATCACCCTCCTTTTAACATGTCAAGTCTTCCATTCTAACCCAATCAGCCTGACATAACGATCTCCAGCCTTGTGCTCGTCAACATTCTCACCTGAGTTAACAAGACGATTACTGAAATGATCTCAGCAGGTCCTTTATTGACAGCAATGAAATGCAGTGGAAAGGTTTTTTGAGATTAAGTTCATTTTCATGGCAAAGAAGGAGTATGCAATTCATCTGATCACTCTTCATAACGTTCTGGAGTATATGCAAATTGCTATTATAAACGCTTAAGTAGCAACTTTTCCAATTTCCAATATGTACTAATTTTGTAATTCTCAAAACTTTTGGCCACGACTGTACAGCTGACAGTCTAAGTTATCAGTCTGAGAGTGATCACTCTCAGTGCCTGGGTATTTTTCTTCATTTTTTTTTTTTTTTTTTAAATTAAAGTTCCTATTTATGGGTGCAAGACCTAGTACAGGGATTTTAGTACAGGGTATTTTAAGCTTCACTGTTGCTTTGTCTGTGGACCTGGAATGTGAGAACTAAGTGTATAATGTCCTATGACCATCAAAATGATGTTCCACACAAGAAATTCAACACGATGCAATAAAGGGCAGTCATTTTAAATGACATCTGTTACTTAGGTTATATCACAGACATTCCCATTACACCTTTAACATGGATTCCAAACTCCTGTGACTCAAAATTGTACCTTAACCAAGCACTATAATGCCTTCAATAAGCTACTGCACTATCACTAACTTGTTATGAACTATAAGGTTTGCTGCCCCTTGGTATGTTAAATGAACCATGCTGGCAGCATGACAGCTACTGCAACATTCATGGCAGGCATTTACCAAAAATACCTTCAAATGCATCATTCATAACAAGGCACTGTGACATGTATGTACACAGTGTATGTTTGTCAATCTCACTACAGTCAAAAAGCTTACAGCAGCAGTGGTAGAGCTGAGTTGAGCATACTGGATATAACAAAAAATGTACTTACACTTTTTATACAGAGCACAGGCAGTGTCCCTTTGGAGTACATTTTAATGGTAAGTGTGAAAGAGCCCATCTTTAGCAGTATTGTAGGGTTATTGATAATGAAGAACTTGAATAGTGAGGTCTTAGCTACATCCAACTATTCAACTTACTTTTTGACACTTACACTTAAAATGCAATTTAAAAAAAGTCTTAAGACTCGATACCAAAACAACAAAAAAACACCCCCAACATAACTGGTATAAAAAACTGAAATCATGTAAAAAATACAAACCTTATACTCATTAAAGCTTTCTATTAAGGCCAAAAGAGTTATTCTGACTTGATTTTATTTGTGTCACCTGAGACGATTGGTGTATGTGTCAACGCATGTTTTCATCTTTGCCAGCAGCATCCCAACAGAGGTTTGTCCCTCAGCATGCTCTTCGTCCTCTTCTTCCTCATCCTGGCCTGGGTCTCCAGTCAGAGGCAGCAGCAGAGGAACCAGTGCCGTGCAGGTTGAAATGGCCCTCAGCAGCTCCAGTAGTGCTCGATAGAGGGGGACGTGGCGTGCCATATCCAGAACTGTAGAGACACAACATGAATACAGCGTTATATGTTTATTGGTAGATACAACCCCAATCTAGGGTCACCATTCCAAACATCATGGTCCAGAAAACTGATTGCTGTGAAGATGCTCTCCATCTAAACACGTGTGCTCAGTGTTGCCACTAATGACATGATTCTTTATTACAGCAGTACTTTTGAACAAAGTAGTGTCCTTTCTGTAGCTTCCAGACATTTGTGAAGGTAAACTAATAACTAAAGACTTCCGCCCTGCAGCCTAAAGGAGATGGAGCATCTCCAAATAACACAACCAAAACTTAGTGTTATGCAAGAGCTTTCCAGGATTTCAAATAAAAGCAGCAGTAATACACTTTGTTTTGTATAACACTTAAAGAAAGTAGCATTTCACAAGAAAAATTTATTACAAGCTACTCAATAAATGCTTTTATAAGTGTATACCTCTGCTGATCATAGAAAGAAGAAAAAGTCAAATGCTATAGATAACACTGATTGCAGAGGATGTAGGTGCTGTAACAACATGATCGATCAATAGAATTTTGAAATAGCATACTTGTGAAAAGGGATGTGACAAAAAAAAAAACCTTTATCAGCAGTATGACAGGCTTTAAAGAGAAGAATATGTGTCAAATAATAGGAAATAACGCCAAACCCTGAATACACCAGGAATATCACAAGTCTTTAAGATGAAAACAGTATCTAAGGAAGACACTGAGAGCTTGATACTGATCAGATGGTTGGTGTGTGTGTCAGTTAATCAGTCTCTGTCCTATCTAAAGTCACAAACCAAACCTGACAGCTCCTACTTCTTGTCAACAAGTGAGGTCTGAAATAACAGGATGTGGATGGCCCTGCAGCTTGAGTCAGCTAGAGACCTATGCTGAATGAAGGTTTGTGCTTGGCAGCACACACATTGATGAAAGGAGAAATGGTCTCTCTGCTCTCTACATTTTCTTTTTCAATAATAATTATACAAGATGTAAGAATTTAACCGCTATAACCCATCAACACAAACATTTACGAAAAAGATTAAAGGTTAAAAACCATTTAAAAAACAAACAAATAAACAAACCCAAAAAATAAAAAAATAAAAATTAACGTTATGTATATAACCCCGGTTCTCTGAGTAGCATGAGTGAGCATCTCATTATGGGATGCCTCCTGCGTGATCTCATCAAAGCTCAAATGCCATAATGAAAGTAAGTGACGCCTATGTCAGGAGGGGCTAGTGCATCCCTATATAAAAGGCTGGCACAGCATTAGATGTCATTCAAAACAAGCCCATCTCTTCCTTACTTCCATATCAAGGAAGGTGGTCTGGTGAGATACTCACTCACGCTACTCAGAGAACCACAATGTGTTTTTCCCTATGTGGTTTAGAGTAGGACACAAACAGCTGGTCACTGTCTGACACCCTGGATTCTGTCCATATAAATACACAGAGCACAGACTGGACACAAGGTATGCAGCTGCTGTTGCTCCTTTGAGGTGAAAGGTGGTGGGTAAAAGGTCAGAAGTTCTATAGGGGAACGTGCCAACAACATTTGGGATAAAGGCGGGGTTGAGCCGCATACTGACCCTCGTATTATCCGAGGAGAACTGAACTGATGCACTCAGAGAGTGTGGATTTCTCCTACATGCTAAGCCAAAGCTAAAGCAATCAATAGAGTTGTCTTCACGGACAGAAATTTTAACTCAACCTATTCCAGGGTTTCAAACAGGAAGCAGGAAAACACAGTTAATAGTGTGAGAAGGTCCCACAATGGAGCAAGTGGCCTAAATTTAGGCAATTTACATGCACTTAGGCAAAAGGCATGCACCCTTCATAAAACGGCATATTGGAGGATGCTGGCCTACAGTCTTCCCCTCAAAACCAATATGGCAGGCTGAAATTGCTGGCAAATACACTTTAATGGTGGAGAAGGCGTTACCCTTATCAATTAGTGCCTGAAGAAATGATAGAATCACTCAGAGCATTGAAAAGGGATGGCCTGAGATTCTAAGGATCAGTTTTCAAACACACGCCACTTGTACTCATATAGCGCCCCAAGTAGACGATGCTCTAGAACACTGTATAGTGTCAGTAACACTATGTTCAGGTTAAATCACTCACATAGAACTAGCCTCTCTGGGTGGGGGTGGAATATTTCCCCACTACAAAGGAGGTGTCTTTGTAGTGGTAACGGTCGAGGTGGGCTACATAGCAGCTGAAAAATCTCTGGCAGCCAGTGCTTCCCTGGGTAGTGTGGGGCCCACACCCTCCCCAGACTTTAACCAGTAGGTCAGAGAGCGAATATTGGCAGCCCAATAGTAAAAGCGAAAGTTGGGGAGTGCCAGTCAGGCCAAAATCAAAATTAAGGGGTATGGTCTGATATAACTATAGCACGGTATTCACAGGCACACACGATACTAGTCAAATAATTATCTAAGAAAA
Source organism: Pelvicachromis taeniatus (assembly GCA_015108175.1). Classification (NCBI taxonomy): domain Eukaryota; kingdom Metazoa; phylum Chordata; class Actinopteri; order Cichliformes; family Cichlidae; genus Pelvicachromis; species Pelvicachromis taeniatus. Next base: position 9,093 of record VURO01048256.1, read on the forward strand.
AGTAAATGGACTGACTGATTCTTATATAGCGCTTTTCTACTCTCCCGGAGTACTCAAAGCGACCTCATTCACCCAATCACTCAAGCACTTTTTGTATACTTTAGTGCTCTAACTAACATTCATACACATTCATACTCCGATGGAGGCATTGGAGAGCAACTTGGGGTTAATATCTTGCCCAAGGATATCAAGGGGAGCCAGGGATTGAACCACCAACCTTCCGATCAGTAGATGCTCTACCATCTGAGCTACAGCCACCCCAAGTAGTCTATCAAGAAGCCCAGAAAAGAACATGGAATAACACTCAATACGAGTTCTGTGGGTTGAAAAAAAGAGACCCTCCAACAATGCACAAAATAAACCCCTCGATCCCCCCCCTAACCAAAGGACAGCTGGAGAACACAGCAGCAAGCTCCCCTGTACACCATGCATTCCTCCAAAAAGGAAAAATTTCCAGATCAAAACTACTAACCCTGCTCTCAGTCATGTCTCGAGTATGTACTTAAAACCTTACTCAAAAATGAAGAGAGACTTCCCTAAAGACAAAAAGAAATAAAGAAGCACTGACAGCGCACTCTATTAGTGTAAACAGCACAACAGAATCGTCCCAGACAAAGGTACTGTGTTGCTCACAAAGGCAGCCTGTCTCAGTTACTGTGCGAGCAGCACAGTGGGGTGGTTGTCAATGTATCGCTGGGCCTCTTCAACAAACGTAGCCACCTCCTCTTGTCCTCAGGCCAAGGTGATACGAAGACGAGCAGGATATGCCAACGAAGGACTCAAGCATCGATTGTAAAGTTCTGCCATCACCTCTCTGTACTCAGCCCTCTGGTTTAAGATCTCGGGGCAGTAATCTTTCACGATATGAATCCACTGGTCCCGGTAGATGAGAACTCTCTTCCGACGCGTCTCCTTGATAATGAGCTCTTTCGTCTGAAACCCGTGAAAGCGGAGAATCACTGGTCGTGGTCGGTCACCTGGTTTCAGATTTGGCACTAAGGTACGGTGAGCTCTGTCTATTTATGGAGGCTATGAGAATACATCACCACCAAAGATTTCACAGAGGGCAGCGGCAAAATAGTCAGTTGGGCAGCCACTTTCAGTGGATTCTGCTAAGCCAAGTATTCGCGTTAGCCTCTTCGAGGTTACCATATGCTTCTTCAAGCTCTTTGATCTGCTGACCCACATCTTCCGCCACCACCTCGAGCGAAGACAAATGCTGGCCATGTTCATCCAGTGCTAGCCGAACCTGATCTAACTTTGCTTCCAAGCTGAGTGAAGGAAGACTTGAATTCAGCCTTGAGTTCTGCTGCCACCTCCTCCTTACGTTGGGTTAACAGCCCAGCAATGGCATCCACCGTTAGGTTGCGAGATGAGTCGTCTTTTTTAGTTGCCTTATTCTTCAAACTTGATTTTGAAGCCATAAGAGTGCACCATAGGGGGATACAAGTATGTGCTTAGCTGATGGTTTAAGACAGGTTAGGAGAGCAGAGTATGAAAAAGGAATTCGGTGGAGCTGAGCAATGTCGTGACTACATGTGGCGGCTTACCGGAGTTCCCCCCTTTTTTTCTTTCTTCTTTTTTAAAAATACAGAATGCATGAGAGAAGTGCTTGTGAAACAACACTACAAACTTTGGCTCCGTTTCCCTTTGGCGGGTCCAGTGACAGGAACGCCAGCCTGAGTTCTGCACTCTGTGTCCCGTTGAACTTGCTCTGGAACAGAGCCGTGTGGGGGCAGAGCGGCCCATGAAGGGGGCAAGCTGGGCTCGCTCGTGCCTAGAGGAGAGGCTGTCAAGCGGGCCACTTCTTACTCCTCCTGGTCACGACAGCTGGGGGAGGGGGAGTGGTCGCTTGAGGTCTGGCCTGGGGAGATTTTTAGGAGCCCCAGCAGCCTGGGACGCTATCTGCGTCTTAGGCACTTCGGGGATCCTGAAAGCAGGGTGTTACGACCCCGGCTCCATTGTGTGCATCCCTGTGCCTACGTGTGTGTCTGTGCCTTTAAGAGTTCTACAGGTCCGCCCTGACGGGAGGGTCGGCGGCTGATTGGATCCCTGGGCAAGCGGCTCGGTTTCAAATTCCCCCGCCAGCAGTGGACAGCTGGGCAATCTGACAGCAGCAGCAGACCTGTCACTGGCCGTCAAACATTCTAGTTTGGTGCCCTCGCTCAGGTTTTAAAATTGCTCAGTATTAAGCATCGCAAATCCACTGCATATCATCCAGAGTCGCAGGGTGCGCTCGAACGTTTTCATCAGACCCTGAAATCCATGATGAGGAGATTCTGCCTCCTCCTTTTCTGCCTCCAAAATTTTGACTCTTCGCCCCATCTCCAGGTCTTCCCTCTCCCAGCAGTGGACAGCTGGGCAATCTAACAGCAGCAGCAGACCCGTCCCTGGCCGTCAAACATTCTGATTTGTGTGATCTAGAGTCGTTGTAAATATCATTTTGTATATAGTCACTGAAGCAGAAAGCCTTATTATTTCTTCCTGGACTTTTTCTCCTGTTTTTCAGTTAGGGAGTTAGGGGTAGCACCTGTATTTTGTTTGTTTTGTTTTGGGTTAGGGTTTAGTTAGCACTCTCCTTGAAAGCTTGTTTTGTTTGTTGTTTTGGCCTTGGTTCACCCTGGAGTTAATCTTCAGTTTAATAATAAAATCACTTCTAACTTGTACAGTGCATTCTGAGTGTGGTTTTGGGGACCAGGGCGGGTATATTTTTCCTTTTTCCCTTATATTACGCACCCGTGCGCCTAGACTAGGGCGTAACAAGGGACTGGGTGAGATTCTGCTTGCACGTATGACTGGTGTAGTGCTGCTGGGGTGGCGTGCTGGGCCATTCTCGGCAGGCAGAGTTTCAGAGCCTCATTATCTCTCTTTTTCTCCTCACATCTCCTTCTGGACAGATGTAACAGCTGCACCAAAGAGACCTTGAGGGAGAGACAGGGGTGTTGATGAGTTCCTCTTTTTCCTTAGTCATTAGGTTGAGCCAGTGTGCTTGCTCCTAGAGAACCTCCCAGTAGCCTTTATAGCTACCTTGTGGAGGACGTGGTCAGTTACGACGCAGATTTCCTCCCACACTATGGTATCTGGTTTGGCTGTCATGTCCTCTTCCAGCCCAGCTTAGTAAGCCATTAGCATAGAAGAGGCATTGTGTGCTCTTACCAATACAGCTGCTGCCTTGTAGCACTTATCCATAAGGCTGGACTGAAAGTGGTCTGTCTTGGAGGGGAGGGATGGAGCCGATGTGGATAGAGATGTCTTCAGGTGAAGATGGCTCACTACCAATGGCTCCACTTGTGGCATCTAGTGGAGGCCGATAAGACTCCATCCCCTCACAATCCAGCAGGGAGCTCTCCACAATCGGGTGTTTCTCGCTGTATAGCTTTGCTTTCCATGTCACTGCTATCTCATCGAGTAACTCCAGGAAGACAGGCAACACATGCGTCCCTGTTTGTTTTTTCGCCTTTGGCAATTTCTTACCGTCAAAACAAGATTTTACAACCTTTGTTTGCATTGTGGGCCACAGGTTTTTGACCCTAGCAGCTTCGCACTTGCACATTTCCTACATGTTGGGATCCAGGGGAGATGGCGGTGACGGTTTTTCAACCTCACCGGTAGCTAATGGTAGCCAAGGAGTTGGAATCTTCTTGCCACTAGGACAAAGTTTTGCAACTTCATTGTCAGTCATAGCCATGGTTTAAGCTAGAGGATTGTGAATGTTAGCCAGTCTGATATCTGACTTAAATGTGGAGAATATTGCTATTCCTCAGCTAGTGTGAGGTGAAAAGTAGTGCTACTTTTCTAAAGGTATTGCCACCTAATGTGAGAAACCGCAAGTGCAGAAGGGAATTGCTACCTGATGGTGAAGCTAGTGGTACCTTTTAGCAAAGTGTTGCTACTTCGCGTTGGGAAAATATTGCTACTTCCAGGGTAAAAGTATTGCTACTTGACACCAGCACTAGCTACAGGACAGTATTGCTACTGCTACTTAAGCAACCATGACTCACAGTGCTCAAGGTCAAGCCGCAGTGAACACCACCGCATAGAACCCAAAAACATGCAGAAAGACCTCTACCAGAGCCCAAAACACCCCCAAGCAGGTCTTAGGTAGGAATGTATGTAAGACCATAAATAACAGTGCCTAGATGATTAGCTACTCCACACTGGGCAAAAGGGTTTTTTTGTTAATTATGAAAAATCTGTCTTGTACTTCTATTTAGACAACAACATTTTAAACATGTATTTATGTTTCTTAGGTGAGGTACTGAGGTACAGCAGTACATCCTCCATAAAATTTTATCGACGTTTTTATAAGTGACCAATCCCCAAATTGTGTGTTTTACTTGTACTGCCACTGGGATCAATTTGAGGTTCACTGCCTCGCCATGGTCTTCTACACCCTTCCATGGTCACTTCTACACATGGAAGGGTGTAGAAGTGACCTTGTTATGATAAAAAATAATGACTTGTCTGCAGAAGGATCTATTCAGTGTTTCTAGATATTCCAGTCCAGCTCCAAGGAGCACACTGTTTGACAATGTCTCTTTTACAAGGTTTGGCACCCTTTGGTAGAAGTCTGATGAAAGGAGCCATAGGAATGTAAAAAGGGTTCAGAAAGTGTTTGAAAGAGGTTGCTTGTTTTTTTTGTTAAAAACAAACAAACAAACTATTTGGCAAATGTGATTTATGACTCAGTGTTGGTCTCATTTTCAGCTATTGTTTGTTGGTTGCATGGAGCAGCACTTGTACAGAAGCCATCAAATACAAGGGTCTGTTGAGACAAAAAGCCTGAAAAGGCTAACAATGTAAGCCATATCATTTTCTTCAAAGGGCTATCTACTAGTGTGTGTCTGTGTGGTTGCCTTGAAGTGTCAGCTATAAACTCTTGTTTGTGACTCCCAGACTGATTTACATTTATATTGAAATTTCCAGGTCTTTTCTGTTCTCCTCCTAGCATCTGCACAGCACTGACCTCCCAGGGCTTTAATCCTTTAACCACCGTCTGTGGATGACACCTAGCAAGAAATCTCAATCCCCTCTAGATACATCTATGTAATTACTGTGGGTAATAGAATCTGAATTCCTCCTCCTATGAAGTGTCTGGTTGTTTTCCCCAACCTTAAAAGGTAATTGAGCAGGCTGTACTCAATGGGAAAAAATAATCTTTGAGTATTTTTTAAGAAATTAAGCAAAACTGTCATGGTCCAAGTGAGCGCTGAGTGTTCCTGGTTGTCAGTGAATCCATCACACAGCTGGTCCACCACTCCCCCTTTACATTGACTACACCTGTGGGCAATCAGTGGGCAGCCTTTTTAGACCAGCGTTCTCAAACATTCGACGCCGGAACGTCTGCTAATCCCAGTCGGTGTGAACTCTTAGCTTTGAAACGCATGTTGTTTCTTCTGTGGAACTCATCCTGTTTTTTCTGTCTCGCAGCAGCTCACCAGGGCGTCAGGATTACCTTGGCTTCAACATCACCGCCGATCTGTTCACTCTCTATTCTCACTGCTACCCACCTGCCTGCCTCCCAGCCTAGTAACGCCAGCCAGCCTCACTTGGTCCGGTCCAGTTGTTTCTCCTTCTGGTGAATTAGGTGCCTCTGTGTTTTCGTAAACTGTTTAATTTGTTGGAGGGTCAGTTTAATATTGCCCTACTGTGCTGCCATTTTGTTAATTAAGATAACCTTGTGTTTCTTGCCCCACTTTAATCATGACAGTTACTGTTTAGTACCCTGATAAGTTATGTTAGAACTTCTTGTTGTACTGTTGTAGTGTTCTCCCTCTCGCCCTAGGTTCGTGTTAATAAGATTTTGTTTTGTGCCCAACGTGCAGCGTCCTCTCCTGTTGAGAGAGAGAATAAAAGTGTTTTTGCAACTCTGAGCCTTCGAGTGGTGTCTGCTCGAGTCCACCTTTCTGAGCTGACCGCACGGTCGTGACAAAAACATAAGGAGACTAGAAAAATTTGCATTTCCTGCGAACATGCTGTGTGAATGCTCAAAGCTGAAACTGTAATGCTGAAAAATCTTTAATAAAACAAATCACACAAGCGCAGCAAAAGTGCTCCGACCAGCTAGACAGCTGATGGCCCGGCTGTTGAACCAACTGTTTGGTTTATTTCAGTGTTTTATTTGTTCCTGAGTATTTTAATTGCACAAACCGCAATTCGTACTGGCATAATGGACAAGTGTGAACAAGTTTGGCCCATAACGCAGTTAAATTAATAATTCACTCCGCGATGGGGAAAACAAAAGTGAAACCTAACTTTGGTTCTGGAACACAAAGGTACACAGGCCGTACCACTCCTGTCATACCACTAGACAGAGCCAACGCTCCACAAATGAAGTGATCCAATGCCAAATGGCCGGGGCTTTGGCGCTCGTCTCCGCAACATGAGATGCATTCAGGGGCACTCGGAAATTCGGGACTTTGACGAACGCCCATTGATTTTCAATACAAAAAAAACGTGCATAAAAACGTTATTATCTCAAAAAGTATAACAGTAATAACTACCAAAATATACAATGGCCATCAGCAGATATAGCAGAATATTTTAAAAGTTGAATGGTGAAAATAGGACAAAAATTGTGGGAGTAGTTAAAATGAGCACAGGAACACTATTGTGTTCACACAAAGTATAAAGAATAAAGAGAAACAGGAACACTATTGTGGGAAGGAATTAAAATCAAACAGTTTAGGAAGGACATTAGAAAGCATATGTCCATTCTGACCACCACAAAAATGTTAGTTTTTTCCATTTTTACTGCTTTAAGACACTGCAGAAACCTCTGTTTGAGCAAATGCAAAAAGATTAAAAAAAATATATATATTATTATTATTATTATTTTTTTAAACATGGCAAATTGTAAATGGACTGGTTCTTATATAGTACTTTTCTACTATACTGGAACAGTCAAAGCACTTCATACAACTTGCCCTCATTCAACCATTCACACCCAGTCATCCAAACACTTTTTGCTATGAAAGTGTCTTCTATCCAACATTCACACACATTCATACTTCAATGGACGCATTGGAGAGCAACTTGGGGTTTCTGAGCTACAGCCAAGCTTTGAGACCTAAAGGGGACCTATTAACCTGATTTATTATTAGGTTCCAGATTAGCTTTGCAAATTTCAGTGTAAAATATTTTTAATTTAAAATATTCTCTGGAAAGCACTCTTTGCAAAGTCAGATTCTGTTGTCAATAACTTTCTTCCCACAGAAAACACCAAGCTCAGCTATGAAATGTTTGGTTCCAACACATGTTGAAATATGAGCTTAATCTTAAAAGGGTTCAAGGCAGAAATAAATGCACAGAAATGTGTCATGGGAAAAAGATGTACTTGGGAATATTGACATATAACATTTAAACTAGTGTGACAATTTTTGGTTTTAAAAATAAAACGACTACGCACAGACAACTCTAGAATAAATTACCATTCACAATATTCTGTAGTCTTGATCACCCAATGGAAAACTGTACAGTGATGTAGTGCAAACGGCAAAGACAACAATCTGACCTTTACTGCTCAGCCACAAGATGAGCTGCAACCCAAAGAGAATGAAAATCCATCAAAACTATAACCATTCTGGTAGTGCTGACCTGCAGTCATTGCAGCACTGTGAACAGAGAACCTCCACTCTGTGTGATTTAAGGCCTTCAGAGGGCAATATGGAGACAGGTGTTTGGCACAGCAATTCTGGATGTTCAGCCTGATTAATAGTTATCAGGCCTATAGACCTGTAGGAAAGCATCTGTGATGAATTAGTGTGGCATGTGTAAAAGCTTTTTGAAACAAAGGTATTACTGCTGGATCCTGTTCACTCATTTAATCTCCACCAGTTTTAAATCAATCATCTTATTGAAATTATGCATCCATATGTTGCATACCTCCAGAACACAAACAATCAAGTGATATTAAGATGTAAATATTAAAGGCAGTCTTCGATTAAAGTCTGTTTAGTAGACAGAAGCAGTAATTTTCTCCCCTAACTTTTCAATTAATCACAGCGTTAATTTAAAGCAATACTATCAATTTTAGATATCGAAAAACAGTGTCCACAGTAAAATACTAATTTAGATTCCGTTTTGGCTGGTGTTCCTGTCTGTTTGGGGATGTACAGTAATTTACTGTTGGTCACATACTATAGATCAGAACAGTTATTTCAGGTAAACAGTAAAATACGGTCAGTTGTAGGTCCTCTTCTCTATTTAAAGTAAAACATCTGTCTGTTCTTCTCAACAAAGCTTACTTCTTGTGAACCAAAAAATTAAAAAACCCAGGTGCTCATCAATCCAAAACAAAACAAATTATCTAAAGGAGAAAATTCATGACTATTGCTTCTTTCCACAGGAGGAGGAATCCTGCTAAAATGACACAGAATCTAAGAATCAGAGCCATACATAATCAAAAATGTTATTTAGCCACTGCAAGAAAAACACCTACACTGCAAAAACTCAAAATCTTACCAAGTACAGTGGAACTCCGGGTTACAAGCAGCTCTGTATACAAGTATTTCGATTTATGAGCCGCGATCAGAGCAAAATTTCTCCCCGGTGTACGAGGCCTGCCTATTTTACGAGCCGAGCTCCGATACGTCACCGCTGCAACAATGTGAATTATTGTTTATAAGATGATTTGTTCCACAGTGGATTGTGTTGCTGCACGGATGTTTTAGAGTGTGACACGAGTAAGTTGGTGTTGGGCTGGAACGTTAGGCTGTATGCTGTTGATGTACATGGCAGAGAGTTAACCTGAGTCACCTGACTTATTAATAAACCTTACTACCCCGTTGGGTAGGAAATAGATATTCTGGAGTCTGTCGTGAATGAGACCAGAATATAACAACCGCTAGTTTCCGCTTCGCCTTTCTTACCCGGAAACTTCTACCCAGAGCCGTTTCAAGGCTCCCGGTAGAAGACACCAGCTAAGAAAGAAGGTGTTGAAGGTGATGTGTGATGGTGTGAAGGTGTGA
>VURO01048257.1:1713-23350 GCA_015108175.1 Pelvicachromis taeniatus
TCCCAGATGGTACTGAGTGCATTTGATCGATGACAGTGAGGCTATTCTGGAAAGAAAGTTGTGGTTGGAGTTTCATCACAGACATTACTTTGTTGTCACACTAAAAAGAATATTTATTACTAGCACAAGATTGTATGTATGTTTTTCACAAGGACATCTGCATATGTATTTTCACAAATCCACAAATACATGCAGATGCATACACAGCGTCAACCTGAGGATTTCTGAAGCTAGGCCTAACTTAAAAACAGAAAAAAGAGAGTGAAAGAAAATAAAAAGAAGAGCTTCACACATTTTCTGTTAAAACAATGTTCACCCAACCATAGCAGCCGGACAGCAGGAGCTCCTTGTAACACCCCTTGGGCTTTGTCTTTTTCACCCCACATTCTCATTCATCTCACCTTGTTTATTTTTCCACTAGTTCTGAGGGTAATGGAAACAGGCAGGAGAGCCAATTGTAGACGATCCCAATGAAATTACCCCTGGAGAACAAGGCACGCATCAGTTCCCAAGCCGACTAGGTCTCGGTATTGATAGCCCCAAGATGAAACTGCCTCCCAATTAAACTCACTCATGTGTTTAAAACAAAAAACAAAAAAAAACAAAACGTGAACTAATGCCATCCCTTTTTGACAGACCCGCACGGGCCAGAGGGAGGCAAATCGCAATTTCACCCAGTGCACTTTTTTCTTTCTCTCTTCTTGTCTAGTTTTACTCAGAGGTGACTTTTTGGCATCGCTTAACAAACAGAAAGCCTGACTGCGAGAAGCAAGTTTCAGAGGACAGCAACAAAGACGCCTTGAGCAAAATTTGTAATGTGTATTAATGACGCAATTAAAGCAGCAATGACTGAAGAAAAAATTGCCACTTTGTAAAAGCAGTTTTCACTGCACTAAATATGTGTAACTCTTCCTCTGCTAAAACGTATTCCAACTTTCTCACACACATTTTTCAACGTGTCTCAAAGTAACTACAAATGAAAACACATATTTCTTTTTGTTGGAATAATTTGATAGTGACACGGCTTCCAAGCATAAGTTATTACAATCAGCTGTCATCTCAGAGACAACCCTTGTGAGAAATTACTCAAATTACTTTAACTTTGTTTATACAGCAGTAATGAATTTACATAGCTCAGCGAAATATTAAATAAATACTGTGTCGTCTACAAATATTCGTGTATGGAGTTTTTTCTGAAGACATTGAAAGACTTGTTACTGAAATCTATGACTATAATGTCATACAGAAAACATTTAATACAGAAGAAAAACTAATTTTTTAATCAATGTAAAGAAGCCTCTGCTAGTGTAAGGTTAACCCATATAATGATCATTCTTTTATCAGAATGTGTATTAACAGACTGTCAGTACAGGTTTTTTTTTAAATTAAATATACTGTAAAGATCATTAACCCATATAACATCTGCAGAAAATGTGTCACTCAGAAAACTGTCCGTATATATACCTATATCTTCCATTAGTAGCCTGTCTCTTTTAAACACCGGTTTCTAATAAACACTGGATTGAAAACATGTCATCACAAATAGACGCCGGTCTCCAATAGTAGCCGGGCGACCTTCGACCCAGAAGTCCCTCCGCGCTGTCGTCGGTCCTCCCGTGTCTCATCACTGGGCCAGCTGTTTCCAATCAGCCATCATCTACAACCAGCGGCATTTAAGCTGGATGCGTGGCAACCGTGCATAATAACCGTGATTATTACACTGAACTGGAACTGTCGGCTAGCGAACCTGCTAACTGTGATTTTCTGGTCTTTTACTTCATCTCATGGAGAGTCGGGTGGAGAAGTTTCGGGGAGCACCACCCGAGACACTGGGGAGCAACGGATGAGCACAATTGGGAACTGCATTATTTGTGAACTGTTGCAATACGTTTTGGAGCGCTGTAAGTAAACGCACTGTCTTTTCACCTCAGTCTAAAAACCGCGCCTGGGTCCTCTTTCCCTCTCACTTCCTCGACAATTCCGTCTGAGAAGGAAATAAGAGCCGGTCTCCAACAACCGCTGGTCTCTTTTAAACGCCGGGCCGGACGGATAATTTTTGAATAAACGCCCGGGCTACAATTGGAAGATATACGATAAACACATATTGACATCTTTAAATTTGCAGTGATACGGTTAGGGGTCATGATAACGCCTGTTCAGGCTCAGGTGATTCCCACATCTAACTACTAATAATCTCATTTAAAATCAAGTTTCTCCAACACTTCAACGGCAGCAACTCATGTTCATCGCCCTGTTGTCTACTTACTCTCTAATATACAGTTTTAAAGAGGCAATAAGCTACAGTAACTTTCTGCATTGCTCTGTCCCGGTGTCTCGGGTCCATAAAGCCCCAGCTCGTTCAGCGCCTGCATGTAGATTTACTGACAGATCTCGGTGATTATAGATGAAACAATCGGGGGCCTGAGTGGTTAACAGTTGTGCCTCACACATGGGGAACTCCAAGGAGGACGAGGCAAAAGACAAAGAGATTTGTGATGGAGATGTAGACATCGATCAGGTTCTTGGCACACGTGACCAAAATCTGTCAAAATCCAGTGTTTTAGTTTGATGCATCTGTTTTACAAATAAATCAAAATTCAATTTCAAAGCACCCATTTTAAGGGGGGAAAAAAGAGTCGATTGAAAATGCAGTCTGTGCTATTAATTTCAAGCTTGGCACTATAACTTGCAGCTCGATCTGCATATCAAATAAAAATTGGCTTACACGTGTAGGCCTCCTGTCAGATAGCACATCAACTCTGTCTCTTTGTGGTCACAAACTTGGCTTCTTTAGCGTCTCACTAAATTGATTACCTGCTCTACGGTGATGCGAATACAGATTTGGAGTGAATATTAATGAAGCTTCAGAAGTATTTTGAATATTTTCTGCAATCACAACACCCTATTCACACTTCTAATTGATTTGCTTATTGGACATGCCACAATTACTCAGTGGCAGATGTGCTTCTCATTCAGCAGCTTCCATTATTCACATTTTGTACAAGAAAAAAAGGTAATATAAGCCAATTACAATAATATGGATGGTGGAAAAAAAAATCTTTCAAAAGGTACCATTAACTCAAGCTAGCTAATTCTCTGCATGACTACCTTTTTCATTCAGACACATGCTCATTGACTGACAGGCCAAATTAAGGCAGAAGCTGAAATTAATTGCAATATGCTTCATTTTTCTTCCCTTTGCTACATGAGAATGAATTTAAAGAACAATCTATCCACGGTCACTGCCACCAGTACTAAAGGATTAAACCCAAATTCAATTTGTTTTATTGTTGTTATAACCGAATGCTCTGATTCATTATTTCAAACTCCTTAAACAGGTAGCTTTTACATGTCGTACACACATCCAGCCTCTGTGCTTTCAAATGATCTCGAAAGCTTTCCTTTCCAGGGACTGTCTCATTCCTAACAGCAAAGCCAGAAATAATGAGCTCACCTTGTGGTTGCCTGCTCGGGTGGAAGATCTGCAAGTCAAAAGGCTGAGCACTCGTCTTCTGGATGACGGTCACATTTTGCCCGGTCCACTTATTGGCTCTCGCTAAAGTGTTTGTCCTCCAGTCTGTCCAGTAGACATTGCCCCCAAAGAGAGACACGGCGAAGGGGTGGGACAGGTATTCGTGGCCCCTGAGGATCTCGATAACACCCTTACCATCATAGAGGGCAGAGAAAATGGCGTCGGAGCTGTTCAAGAGAGACCAACAGCGTATCAGTGCTTTAAACGACTCTTCACATGCGTCGAAGGGGATGAGTGGATATAGGGTGATCAAAGTGAAACCCTCCAGTCCACTGATGGAGCTACTAAATTGTTCAAGACTCACTTAAACCAAGAGATGGCCAATGAACTGAGTATTACATTTTCGCCATTATTTCATGCCTACTGGGAGAATTTAAAGTCACACATGCATCAGAAGTCCTAAAACGTGCAAATGCTTCCACAAAGAAGATGAAAACTCTAACCGTGCATCGGTCCAAACAATTCTCTTCTCCAAATGGTCCAGTGTTAGTCCATTAGGCCAGGCTCCAATCTCCATGTCCTTAAACACAATGTGTCTGCCGCCTCCGCTCATTGACGCAGCCTCGATTCGGGGGAAAGTAGCATCCCAGTCGGTCCAGAAGAGGATCCTTGGAAAGAGAAAAAAAAAAAGGATCATTTATCTGTTTGGCATAGCAGCAACATGCAAAGGAGAAATATACATCTACAAAACTGCCTGTTAGACTTCACAAGCAATCATTTACTGCTGTTTGTCAAAGCCAGAAAGCTGAAAAACAGGGTAATTGCACACAATAAAATGATGCTGTAACTGCATGTATTAACACAGACAGTGGCAATGATGATTGTCCAAGAACAGCACCAGCGATCCAGCGCAACCCTCAACATCTGTGACAGGCCTGGAAATGGGAGGCCATCTGTTTTATTATGACTTTTCACAGCTCAATGAGGCCTGAAAATGAACACCATTATTGATGTGGCCAGGACACTACCCTGAGTCCTACTCCAACGCAGCAAGCATCAATGCTACCGCACGTCGGTCCACAAAGTCATCCAGAACGGACGAGAAAATGCGTCCTCGAGCTTAAATCACATACTGACGACAACGAAACTGTGTTAGGAAGAAATATCCTTGTCCAGATCAATAGCCTTATTCACTTGATAAGGCCTCCCTGATCAATGGCCCACTACTTTGAGTGGATTTGAGTAATTAGATTAGAATTATTGCCCTGTAATGGAAATGCGCCTTTAGGCACCAAAAGCACCCATTAATCCTACTCTGCACAACCAAGAAATGTACTGTAGTCATCCTCCCAAATGTGAAAGAGTACTACAGGCGGAGTGCATGAGCAGATTACTCATTTCTTAAGAGTGTTAAATTGATTTTTGGAATGTCTGGGTTTGCTCTAATCTTAAATGCACTGGCCAAAATATACAACTCCTGGTTAGTTCACAGACCTTCTGTGAAATCCTCGCAACACACCAACGGCAGAGTCACACCGATTCAGTGTCATGCTTAATTTGCAGATGATGAATGCTGCAGATAGATGGAGTGCAAAATTAACTCGATTTCCAGGATCAATGTGGTTATGCAGATAACCAATTTCTTTCTTATGCTCTCTGAAAAAAGTAACTCATTTACTGTATATCTTCTAATAGTGGCATGTCTCTTATTGACACCTGTTTCTAATAAATGCTGGTTTGAAAACATGTCACGACAAATACACGCCGGTCTCCAATAATAGCCAGGCGACCTTCGACCCGGAAGTCCCTCCGTGCTGTCGTCGGTCCTCCCACGTCTCATCACTCGGCCAGCTGTTTCCAATCAGCCGTCATCAACGACTGGCGGCATTTAAGCTGGATGCAGCGACCATCGAAGTGGGATTATTACACTGAACTGGAACTGTCGACTAGCAAACCTGCTAACTGTGATTTTCTGGTCTTTTATGTCCTCTCCTGGAGAGAGAAGTTTCAGGGAGCACCACTTGTGCACTGGGCTTCCACAGACAAGGAGACACTTGGGAACAAAGGAGGAGCACAATTGGGAACTGCATTATTTGTGAACTGTTGGAATACATTTTGGAGCACTGTAAGTAAACGCATTGTCTTTTCACCTCAGTCTAAAAACCTGAGAAGGGAATAAGAGCCGGTCTCCAACAACCGCCGGTCTCCTTTAAACGCTGGGTCGGACGAATAATAGTAGCCGGGGCTACTATTGGAAGTTATACGGTATTTCGTCAAGCAGTGTCTTCTTATTGGCTAGACAAAAAAAACGGTGTGTGCATTTTACTGTTAAATTTAAGCTCACAGTAAACTGCCTATGTCAAAAGAGGAGTGAACCACGCTGCACTGGATCAAACAGGAAGTCAGGTAAAGGGTCGGTCATATTTCTGACCGGCCCAGAACAGTGCAGACAAGTTTCCATACGCTGGGCATGAATGCCATGTCATAAATGTCCTGGTGATTTAGCCTAATGATTCCCTTTGGCTGGTTCTTTTTCCAGGGTGGGATGATTGTACTGTCACGGCTCGCGAGGCAAACGGTGTGGAAGATGAGGTGTGGACCCAAACGCAGACTCGGACGCAGGAGAAGGATTAACAGAAAGAGAGTCTTTATTTTGGCTGAAGCAATAACACAAAAACAAAAGGAAACCGATAGAAGAGAAGCAAACCAAACCTAAACTGGGTGAAGCTAAAAATAATAACACAGGGAACAAAACAAAACACGGACCTTCAAAGTAAAACAGGAAATACACAGACTGAACTCAGAGACACGGTACAGACACACAACAGAGGGAACACAGAACCAAAACCCTAAGAACAAGAAACTCCTGATCAGAATACAGAAGTAGAACATAAGATAACCATAATAATAAAACACAAAACGCTGGGTCCAGTGACCCAGGACCATGACACATCTTCGAATGGCAAGAATTGGGCACAAGTTTAAATTCCTTTTGGACCCACGCAAGTCAAAAGTATACAGACAGGCTCAAATACATACACTCACTTGGTTTAATGGCTTAAATTACTGACTACAACTGATGATGTCTCTGTGCCAGCATAAAAAGACTGACAGCGTTCACTGGACTCACCAATACGTCCTCGGAAAATGGGAAAGCCCTCAGTGAAGATCGGCAAGGACACGCCCTGTCAGCACGCAGCCCTCTGTCAGTGCGCCCCAGGGCAGCTGTGGCTACAATGTAGCTTGCCATCACCAGTGTGTGAATGGGTGAATGACTGATTATAGTGTAAAGCACTTTGGGGTCCTTAGGGACTAAGTAAAAGTGCTATACAAATGCAGGCCTTTTTTTTTTCTTTACCATTTACCAAATATATAGATGTACACATGTTGGGACATGTGTCATCAAATCAAACAAACGCATGTAAGTATAAGGATGTGCCATCACTTTCTGAAAGAAGACCTAAACGGTCATCCTATGATGTTCAGGAACAAAACAAGGACCGACAAACACGTGCAACACGCCAGCGTGACCATCCACAGTGAAGCCATCACCATGGAGTGAGAGGGTGCCCGCCAAGAAAGAAGCCCCTCCTCCAAAGTCCACACCTCCGTGCTGACTGGACAAAGGTTTTATGGCCAGAGGAGACAAAGAGTTGTTTGGCTAAATGACAGGAAAGGTGAGGGTCACCTCACGGAAAGCTCCGATGTACCAAAGAAAGCGTTGACACAGCCGAGCATCTCCACGCTCATAAACAAGGCGTACACCTATTTTCCAGTAACTGCACATAATAGCATCGTTCTTTCAAAAACTGAGATAAATACATACACATATATCCAGAGTTAATAATAACGTCTGCAGTGTTAAGTTAAATTCTTCCTGTTCCCGTAAATGTAAAATGTGTGATTACAACACAAACACACCTGCAGCCTTTAAGCAATGCCGCATGTATTTCAAACTAAACATAACTACCTCCCACTGTTGTCGTTGCACTTCTTTCTCTTCAGGCGCCAACAACATGCAAAGTGTCCAGATGTGTCGTATCGGCGCCTAATAATGAGCTGGACCTATTACACTGCTGCTTGCTGACTGTAGGGCACAGAAAAGTCAGCCATTTCAAAGCCACAGATCATTCTGCAAATACTCTCTCTGTGCATCTCAGCAGGACAAACAACCGCACCATCTGAAAACTGGGCCCAGAGGGGATGATTCAAATAAGAATAAAGCTTTTATTTTTATTTTTTTTAAAATGGTGGTTAAAGTGTTTCAGAGAAAAACATTCTTGAAGATCAAGAGAGAATGGGCAGTAAAGCACATAAAGCAGGACAAGTGGTCGGGGTATTTGGTACAGCAGCTCTTATTACTGGAATAAAGAGCAAAGCGCTGCTGAATGGATTTGATAACTGCCGCTTTAATGAACCCCAACATAACAGACATGTTCATACATCAAGGCTGATGCAGACCTGAAACGCAGACAGAGGATGTGCGGGTTTTTTTCTGAGAATTTGAATTTGATCTGAAGGAAAAAACAGCTGCCCAGTCTCTAAATGAGGGAGCTGGTGCCCAACATACCCCTGTCCCGGGTCGAGAGCGATGGCCCGCGGATGCTCCATTCCTCCGGCTATGAGCGTAGTGCGCATTTCTCCATTAAGCTTGGCCACCTCGATCTGGTCCAGATTGCTGTCAATCCAGTATAGTTTCCCAGTGATCCAGTCGACAGCCAGACCCTCCGGAGTGGCCAGGCCGTGCTGCACAACCACCTCGATTCCCGTCACCCCTGAAACAGCAGAAAGACCGCACCACTTCACCTTCTTTCACATTCATTCAGCCCTGAATTTTTCTAATAGCCGCTCATAGCTCAAATGTCCGGATGAGTCAGAGCCGACATTTAACAGAACCCCGCCAGCTCTTTAGCACAAAGTCAGTGCGACGTCTGATTGAGTCCCTGTGAGAACAGAGAAACCCTAACCCTGGGCGCTAACAGCTGCACGCTCTGCCTTAGTGCCGCATGTTCCTCGCACCAAACTGCATGTCCTCAGTGGTTAAACATCTGATACTGCCAACAGTTTGCACTCATCATGAGTGGAAATAGCTCATACTGCACGGACAAAAACAATGTTCAGCAGGAAGCAGTGGTTAGTGCCGTCCTAAGGAAAACATTCACGAAGCAAACAAAGAAACTCTGAATAATCTTGAGGGGAGCTCTTTAATACAAAAAAGAATGGCCTTCTACAAGGATCCATTAAGGATGGTAAATGGGTTTTCAGACATTTATAATCCATCTGTTTACAACTATTCTCAGACGGATGGGCTTTCGTGGGTGTCTCACAAAAGGGCGCAATAGCTGCAGAGGTGATATCTACGGCTCCACAGAGGGAAATAAAGGCAAGGGAACTCAGTGAATGCACTGCCACCCACAAAAATAAAGTTCTGATTCATCATTTTACGAGCCTTTGTACTACAAAAGCTTTAGACTTCTGCAGTATTTTTAAGTTTGGTCAACCTGAGATACATTTTAAGGAGACAATATCAGCCCTTTGTATCAGAAATGAGTATGTGTGACAGCAGCAGAATAAAACAGAACAATATCATCGTCGGTGTCTGACAGGAAAAATGAGGTCTTTACAGCACAGTGCAGCAGTCTTTAGATATATGTGTGTGAGCATACCTCCAGACTCCGAGAGCTTCCCTCTGTAGATCTTATCTTCCACCACATCTGTCCAGTACAGCAGGCTGTGGTTGAAGTGGAAGTCTAATGCAATGGTGTTCCTCAGTCCAGGCACCAGCAGGCTGTAGTCTCGTTTGTGAAGGTCTATTCGTCGTATCTCGTGCCGGATTGAGAAAATGACGAAAGCCTCAAAGGGATCTAGTGAAGGCGAGACGGTCGAGATAAGCGTTATTTGTATGTGTTTATTATCAGCGCACCATGAGAAGAATGAGATTTGACACCGTGGCCATCTTCATCAGGATTGTACGGTATTAATGAACATAAAGACACATTTTTGATTATTACTATGAAATTATTTTAAAACCAAAGGTACTTTGATACGTGTCCTGTCATGGTCCCGGGTCGGTGACCCAGCGTTTATGTTGTTGTTATTTTTATGTATTGTTTCAGGCCCCTTGCCCTCGTGTTTCTTTGTGCTCCCTCTGTTTCCACGTTCCGTTATCCCTACCTATGTGTCCCCTTCGTTGTCAGGTCCCTATGTTAAACCCGTGTCTTCGCTTGTGTTTTGTTTCCTGTTTTATTTTGAAGGTCTTGTCTCATGTCATTGTGTCTAGTTTTGCTTCCTTAGTCTCGTCAGCCCTGATGTCTCCCAGCTGTGTGCCCACCTGTTCCCCATTCCTCTCGTTACCTGAGGTGTGTATTTAAGTCCTCTGTTTCCTTTGTTCAGTGTCAGGTCGTCTGTCTTCCATGCCATGATTCCTCGCCATGTTTCTTCGCCCAGGTTTTTCTTTGTGTTAGCGCTTAGCCTTAGCTTTCCCAGTTTAGTTTTAGTTAGTTCTTCATGGTTTGCTTTGTGCCTCTTTCTTTGTATGCCCTTATTGAGCCACATTTATCGGCTCGCTTTTTGCTGTTAGGTTTTTGTGCACGCTCCTTTTCGTGTCAGCATTTTGGATCCTCCTCTTCTCAATTCCAGTCTGCTCAGCCAGACCGTGACATGCCCTCTGGGAATGCCCGCTGGCTTTTCCAGTTTGGAACACTGTATTGAATTATATGCAGGGATGGACACCAGATCACCCAAATTATGGCTATTAGGAGACAAAGGAGAGGCGCCACAATAAAATAAACACCAGTTTAGAGTGTTAAGCACTGCATTGGTAACATGTACCCGTGTCAGTCAGACTCCCAACGCTTAAAATGTGGAAAGAAAGAATGACTGGGAACGTTGCTTGCGAAAAGATGTTGGGAAAGTTACACCATGTGACGGAAGCTTCGGTGGACCAATGAGACACTTTTTGCACCTACATGTCTATTTGAGCTTAAATCAACACATGTTAAAACCTCACAGTTTGTTTTTTCTTTTTTGGTTTTTGTTTGTTTGCTTCTTGCTTTTGGTTGTTGTTGAATTTTTGTACTTGTTTGTAAAATGCAAAATCTAATAAATACTTGAATTATAAAAAAATATAGATATTTAAAAAAAACTCAAACCACGACCCTCAGGAATGACGTGAAATATAAAGGTTTTATAAGACTTACAGGTTTTGAATGATGAATCTGTAAACCAGGTGCATTTATGCACATCGCCACTGACCTTTTCTGATCTGACCACCATTCCTGTTCGTCCAGCTAAGTGTGCACACTGAGCTTGGAGCTAATTCAATCAAAGAAACTTGTTTATTTTTTCTATAAATGTGTCTTTCAGTCCTGCCACAAAGTGGAGACACTGATACGCACAGGAAGACAGACGGCTGTCTTTTAAGGTGGCTAGCGTTGTTGTCTTACAGTACCCACACAATGCTGGCTCCTGTTATTAAAATATGTCGGCCATACCGAGGAATCAAAATGATCTGGTTTAGCAAATATTACACTTGGAGCGTGAGAACGAGCCGGCTTCATGTTGCCTCTTTCGGTGAATTCACCGTCCTTCCCCTGCTTTACCTAAAACCACACATCTGCCTCCCTTTTTTAAAGTCAATGTCAACATTGCGCTTTAAATGATGCCATAATACCAGCGAACACCGTAGGAAGCCTGAGCGTGTTCCTGTGCTTTGCTCAGGCTGTTAGACGTTTCACTGTGTACAGCAGCGCACACTGATACACTCAGATCGCAGGCTTTTTCGTTCCCTGGCAGAACACGTTTTAATAAGTCACAGAAGGAAAAGCACACAGAGCAGAGCCACTGTTCATGTTATTAATGACAACTGCTTTTTGTAACAGTAAAATTAGCATACTAATTAAAACAATTAAGCTTAATTTGCTTCAATATATTCCCTTTCCGCGGCTTCCACTCAGCTCAGTGCGCTGTGCAGATGACATGCATTTAAACATTTCTCAGTGGCTCGCGCCATAATGTGGCGCACATTTATATGCATCGCATGCAGCCAAACCAATATGTTGCCAAACACTTTAGGAATCAAGGCGCAGCCTTTTCCCATTTTCTGAAAGAAGCAGATACATTTGTAAGTCGTGTCTTTTGAGGAATACATTTTGCAGGGTCTCTAAGAAGTGTCTAAATGCAGCGACAAGTCGTCAAGCTGGCAAACAGCGCTCCCACGCCCGAGTCCTCCGTCCTCGCCCGCCGAGGCTTCGCTCACACACTCAGATTATTTCTGCCTCCAGTGCAGCTCGTCTCCCGAGACGTGCACAGCTAACACTTCTGCCACACTTGTGCACAAACTAACTATTTCAAAAACTTTTGCAAGTCTTTTCTTCACAGCACCCTTTACTCAGTCACACTTTAGGGAACGCAAATGTAATTAAAACTGTGTCCTTGCCTCAATGTCATATTTCAGTGCTGCGACCAAACTAGTTAAAATGCTTCCGCAGAGACGACGTGTGCGCCCAACAAGCCATTTATTACTGAGATATGAAAAGGAAGGAAAGACGTGTGCTCCGAACAAAGAATCCAGCAGCAACACTTTGCAGGATTCAGGTGCGATGCTTGTGTTTGCATGCAAAAATGTGATTTATGATGAAGCTGTACAATTCACATCAGCTCCCAGAGAAAATTGTGTATTTTCCTGCGTTAATGTAAGATTAGGGCTGCAACTGCCATCAATCTTGGCGCCAAAGAGAGAAGCGAGTAATCAAAGCGAGGTCCATAAATCTGAAGGCGACAGTCCAACGGCAGTCCGTGTGTGTAACTATTGTATTGCAGCGGCTTCAAAGCAGTCTAATCAAACGGATTAGTGAGTCACAGCAATCGCATTAGAAGAAAGTTTGACTTGATTATGTGATGCCAGCCCGGTTAAACGTGTGTGTTTGTGCGATACGGGGCCTGAGGTGAATGGAGTAGCAACGCTGGCTCGAGGAGGACGAGCACGCTTCCCTCACTCAGCATCAGAGGAGATGGAAACAGACAGTTCTCACGGCAGCGGAGCCTCTTCACATTTGATTGGATTTGAACAGATAGATGCTCTAAATCACCATCTATTACTGTTCTTCAGACTGCCTCTCCACTTTTCCACCACTCACAGACGCTAACACGAGGACCTTCCCATCACGCTCTCATGTTTCGGCTGCTATCGTCCGCACAATGAATCGAAACAACGTTTCTGTATAATTAAAACTCACATTTTTCAATTACTCGCTCGCACCGCAGCTGAGACTCGGAAACAAATGCGGTGCAGGTACGTCGCAGCCAAGCACAAAGCGTATCGCTACTGCAGAGCGGCAGCAGTGCACGCTCGAGGTGGCCAGCAGCATCGCTGAAACAAACATTAAAAAGCTTGGGTCTGTTACCTGTGCTGTGACAGCTGTCGCCGTCTGAGTCGAGCATCCATCCTGGATAACACGAACACTTCACTGTGGTCTTGTACTGCTCACACACTTGGCTGCACTTCAGGTGACGGCTGCAGTAGTCCACCACCTCACACGTCTTGTTGCTGGAGTCCAGGTGAAGCCCAGGGGGACATGAACACACGACTCCTTTCCCCGGTGCCACAGTGCACTGGTGACTGCAGCCCCCTCTGGCTACAAGGCACAAATCTGGGGTGAAGAAAGGTCCCAAAACCTTAGAAAGTACACTTATCTCTGGCAATCTGACAGAACCAAATTCTTGCAGTCAATGAGAATGAATCCTAAAGGTTTTATTACATGAGAAAAAAAGATTACATGTGGTCTTTTAAACCCTGTGCTGCTGCAGACATCATAAGTCAAGCATAAAGGTGGTGTTTAATGAGCAAGCACATAAACAGCAGGTGGTGCAGATTCACAAGGAGAAGAGTGGCGTCCATTTGCATTTAAAGCAAAGCAGGAAAAACAAGTTTGTTTTTTCCAGAAGTCTTAACTTGGTGCTCCTTATCCTGTCATAAAGTTCTTGTTAATTAGCAGCTCGAGATGAAAAACGCTGGTGAAACTCAAACTGCCCTGGCCTCTTTTCCCCACTGTGAATGAGCCGCTGATTTCAAGACCTGGACTTAGCAACATAAGGAGAAGTGAACAAAATGGTCACAGTTGCTAAATGGTGGGTGTGAATCCTGCTGAGCTGCTGCAACTCAATCAGACCCCTGAGGTCCCATCTGAACACAGCCTAATTTTCAATGAGGAGCCAGAAGGCCTCTTTGAGCTGCAAACACACTCGAGGCCCCCGCGAGGCTCGGCTAGTGACGCTCTTGAAAATGAACCTCCGTGTTTACGCTGCTCACTTTGAAGAGATTAGACGGCAAGAGCTGGTCACATGAGATTATCTGTTTCATCTGAAGGCTGCTGGACAAACACTTGCAGAGTGTTCTTCATATTCTGTCCCTTTGGTCTCTTAGACAGCAGATACTGTGACATGCTGTGGACTGGGCAGAGAGGAGCTCCACTGGGAGCGATCTGGCATTCCCAGCGTCACAAGGAATACGTTATAAGAGGAAAAGTGAGAGTTTGTGCTTCAGCAGGTAACATAAGTGTGACAATGTGAAACACTGTAAATGCAGAAAGGCTCTTCTTTGGTCTTAAGCTGCTGATACCACATCAAGCTTTCATTAATCTATCCATGCAGAAAGTGCATCGTTCAAAGTTTCCATCGATGGAAGTCATTATTTTTGACACTTTCGCTTTAGTCTTCCCACTTAAAATGATTCTTATATGAAACAATCTCTCGTGGGCTTGAAAGGTGGGTGTAAATGTTCCTGAGGAAGAACAGCCGTTACAGTCAGCTTGGATCTCGCTGTTGACAAGTTTTGTCATATGTCTAATTATCCGCTGTGTAACTTGTCAGAATCTGTTGACACTGGTATGACTCAACTACTCCGAAAACTTTTTCCGACCCTTTTCTGACTGAGCGTTTGATGAGCTGTCCACAACAAAAGGCTGCTTTTGGAAACCTCCTCAGTGCCCGTAAGGAAAACGGAGTAAAGCCGGATTTTTACAAAAACTGTTGGTTTGTGTCAACAATCGGTGAAAGAGCCGTTCTTTTTTACAGAACCGTGTGAGTGAGCGTTGCTCTGCGACGTGTAGGACCTTATATTAATTGGTTGAGCCACCGTTGTCAACTTAGATTATCAGTAATCTTGTGTCCACAGACTTTGGAGCATTTGGGGAGACATAAGACAACATTACCACAGATGGGTCCTTCGTCTGAGCGATCCGCACAGTCCACTTTGCCGTTGCAGATCTTATCGGGCGTGAGGCAGACGGAGGTGTCGTTGGCACACGGGTACTTGGGCGGCTTACAGACAGCCGACTCACATGACTCTTCATCCGAGCGGTCCTCGCAGTCGATGTCCCCATCGCACACCCAGCTCTTCGTGATGCACTTGCCTGTAGGTGCCGAGCAAACGTTAGCACATACCTTTAGATACTTTCAAGCAGGTGAACGTTTGATGACTAACTGATGAAATCGCTTCATTCCTAAGATGTAAACGTTCCATAGGATTCTGAATTAAACCTCCCTACTGAGTGATGCGTTCAGGAGGAGATGGATTTCTCAGTTCTTTCGTCATAACCCCAAAACATACACGCCATGTGTTATTCCCAGAAGACTACAATCAACAAACTGCCTCTCAGGTTTCAGTGTTTAAACCAATGAAAAAGTCCACATACAATCAATGTTGTCTGGAATCTAATTGGTCAATCCCTCATTGCGGGCAGAGAGAGGTAGGTGGAACCCTGGAGGGGGTGAGGGGCAGTGGAGGGATAACAGAGACCCTGGGATGTATCAGCATGCATTTCACTTTCTCCCTCGAAGCTTGTGTGTTTTCCATGACAACGCAGCGCACACGTGTCGATCCCACCGGCTGTGTTTGGTGCCAGAGCAGCGCAAACTCGTGTGGGACGGCGTGTTCAGGTGCGTCCGTTTGCCTTCAGATAAAACTGCATTCACACGACACTGCTGATTTAACCCGTCATATTCTAAATGTCTCATTTAATGGCGCCGCAGCTACAAATGCTCCTCCACGAGTAAAATATGCATGACACTTGGGGCGCAGATGCTGTGTTGGGCTGTTTTTGTGGTAATGCACATGGACAAGGAGGTTAATCATTTGTGTAATTGAATTAACCAGTCTCCATCCTGAAAATTTCACCTTGAACGACACAGCCGGGAAATGGCACAGTCTGGAAGCAGAGGCTGGATCAGGGACATGGAGGAAGGGAACAAAGCAGGTTTTATTCAGAGTGTGGGAGGCGCGAAGGGGAAAAGTCCTTCTGAGTGCATTTATTAAACATGGCTATTGCTTATTATTATTTTGAGGGTGACATACATTTTTTATGTTCTTTCCAAATTTAAACAAGCTTACCGTATATCTTCCAATAGTAGCCCTGGAGTTTATTCAAAAAATTAGTCGGACGGCCCGGCGTTTAAAAGATACCGCCGGTGGAGACCGGCTCTTATTCCCTTCTCAGACGGAATGGTGATGAGTAACGGAGTTCATTTGGCAGTAAAATACGGCATGGTACCGTCTTTACGGCCACAAAAGCGGATGAACATTTCAGGATTTAACAAAATTATCAGTGGAGACGAAAGAGCAAAATGACCGGTGCTTAAAGGAGACCGGCTACTATTGCAAACCGGCGTCTATTTGTCGTGACATGTTCTCAAACCCGGCGTTTATTAGAAACGGGTGTCAATAAGAAACAGGCCACTACTAGCAGATATACGGTACTAAAATATTAGGTTTCATATTTAATTCAACAAAACGTTAGCGTAGCCACAAATGATTTCTCTGAGGAGATGGCTTCTCTTATTTCTTAAGATGGTCCATCCTCTGTGTGTGGCTGCAAATGCCTTTTTAAATAATAGATGAGTGTACTTACAGTGTTTTTCTGTGTAAAGTGTGCATTTGAACATTTCTCACCAATTAGACCGCTCTAAGTATAAAGATCTTTACACTTGCTGACATCATCCTGATTGCACATGCAATACTGTACCACATCTTAGTTGACTTATATGTGTTATGTATATACCTGAAGTATGTTAAGTGTAATGCAAAAATAAAGATCCCTAAAATTAGGTAAAAGCACACACTATATTCACTTCCATATAAATGAATGGATTTCTGTATACAGTAGGCAGTGTAAGCCAGAGTTATTCTTGTAATATCTGGCAGTGATTCCAGACTAGAGGTTCCTCATTAAACTGTCTCGGGCTAAAAGTTTCAGATTGAGAATAAATCCTTCCCCCCATTTAAATGTCTCTGACTCTCCTCCCTGTGACTGAATACTTTATCACATACAGTGTATTTAAAGGCATGAGATTAGATATTTCATGCAAAAAAAAACTGTGCTTCTGGATAAATTACTGTGCTTGTACTATTAGCATTACTTATTAATATGTAGTATTAATAGCATGCAGCGTAGTCCAGTGAAGCTTCTCAATGCATTATAGTAACTATCTAATTGGTGGTATATATCGTGTTCTTGTACCTCCTTTGCTTTTTATACTCACACATGGACAACGTAATATGTGAGCGTACAAAAAGAGCCCACGTCGCTCCCTCGTGAACCGGAGAGCAGGAAGGGAACGCTGGGAGGGGGGGCTGTGAACTGGCCTGCAGATGTGCAGCAGCAGTGGGGAAGCGACATTTGATGCACGAAGCGTATCACCTGAGGAATCAGCTGATGTCACTGAGATTGTACCTGAGCTTGACTTCATAGTTTGCTTAAGCTCCTAGCATGCTAGATGCTGTTTTGTTGCATTGCTTTAGATTATCCTCTTCATCGCTTCCTCTCCTTAATCCGTCAGAGCTGCTAAGACCGGCTCTTTTAGAAAGACTTTTTTGAATATTTCCAGAGAGGGCAGCGTGTTCTTTAGAGGAGGACAGAACAAACTGCATGAGTGAACAGACACGGCAGAATTAGAGAGAATAATAACTGTGTGCTTTAGCCAACCTGTCACCCTGCAGCAAAAAGGAAAAGGAAAAGCGTTTAGTGATAAGTGGAAAATTCCAGGACTGTAGACGGTAGATGTTTTTGGTTTCTGACCTCCTTCTAACACTTAAAACAAGAAGGTGGATGCTCAGTGGGGGTGCATGGACTGTTTAAACAGAGTACTCTGATTGGTTCAACAACTACATGCAGATGAAAGATCAGAACCAATGAACCAATCAGAGTACTCAATCACAGTCCATATATATATATATATATATATATATATATAATCTATCTATCTATCTATCTATCTATCTATCTATCTATATATATATATATACACACACACACACACACACACACACACACACACACAGACACACATATAGAGTCCATATATAGTGGACTCTCTCATATGCTGGATTTCACAATTTCACCTTCGTTTCAAGCAAATGAAGAAAGTTTACTTACTGAACTCAAATCCATGCTAAGTTTAATTTTTATGCCTCAGGGTCCGATTTTAAATAGTACCACGGCCAGACCAACACCATCACTGTCAGTCGACTAATGAAGTGTAAAAATTCTAAAACGAAGGAATCTTAAAGCTACAAAACATCAGTTTGCATTAATTGTTGAGTCATAACTTACACAATAGCCCAACAAGGCAGTGGCACCTCTAGGCCCGCTCTGCGTGTTTCTACTTGTCATCTGCATATTTTACTCGCGGCTTGCCGTTATCGCGTTGTTTAACACTGTACTGTATTCACTACCTGTATCTTTGCAGGTGAACTTAGCCTTGGGGTCACACATCCTCTTAGTGCCCTCACAGTCTTTCTCATCGCTCCCATCCTCACAGTCCTTATCGCCGTCACAACTCCAGCGCTCGGGGATGCAGGTCCCATCGGTGACGCAGTGGAACTCCTCGGCACTGCACTCGATCACCGGCGGCAACACTAAAACAAAATTAATTTGACAATGAATGCCTTTGAGTTACACAGCAAACTGTCATGGGCAAAAAAAACGTTGTAACGTTTAACTTTTATTTTAAAAGAGATGCATTGGTGGAAAATATTTATTATAGTGAGCCGGGCAGTTGGCGTGTATAACGGGTCAGCACCCTCTGAAGAATGAAGTCTTTAAGGTTTATGCCTCCAGATATTTCTGTCTTCTTTAATCGCTCTGCTTAGTATATCACACACAAGGGTTTCATCAAACAATGTGTGTGTGAGTGTACATGTTTAGACATCTTTGTGAGGACAGAAAATTGGCATGCTACTATCTCTGTGGGGACCAACTTTCACTTATGGGGACAAAACGCCCGTCCCCACGAGTTTGAAGGCATTTTTGAGGCTCAAAATGAGGTTTTAGTATCAGGGTTATAATAAGGTTATGGTTAGGTTCAGGGTTAGCCATTCATTTTTGATGGTTAGGGTGTGCAGCTCGGGAAAGCATTATGTGGAGGTGAGAGAAGGACCCGAAATCCAGGCACTGGCTGAGATGCGAGTGAGCGTTATTTACAGTGTGAGGATACAGACAGAAGTGGAGATGGCACGAGCAGAAACTAAAGGACACCTAAACTGGAAAAACTAAGAACAAGGAACCGGACTAGAGCAGAGGTAACACGGAGAATGACAAGCAGAGAGAAAGCACAGAGGAAACGCAGACGGACCAGTGACGAGCACAAGAGAACACACACTATAAATACACAAAGGGAAACGAGGGAATGGAACAGGAGGGAGACACAGCTGAACCTAATTAACCTGACGAAACAGGGAGAGCGCAAAACAGAACCCAGTGACATGAGACGCGGACCTTCAAAGTAAAACAGGAAACTCAACACACATGCCGAGACAGACTCGGGCATTACACAGAGCCCTGACAGAACTGTACAGAGGGAGTGCAGACCCAAAACCTAAGATCTAGAAATACAACACCAAAACACAGATAGCAATAACCCTGCAAATGAACAATAAACAAATCAACACCCTGGGTCACCGACCCAGGAAAGTGACATTATGGCAATGAAATGTCCTCACTAAGATATGAAAACGTGTGTGTGTGTGTGTACTTGTGAAACACACACTCTGTGTTTTAAGAATGGTTGGCTGGTTAAATCAATTTTTATAATAATTCTTTTTAAAACATTTAAGCAAAACTTGCCCAGCGATGCATCGTCGTGCTCACCGGACAACCCGGCGACCAAACTAGCAACCTTCTGTTGAGCAGGTGACCCACTACCTCCTGAGTCAGACATGGTATCCACTGCACCACTGGTTCAAGCTCACCTTATTGTATATTCTGTGTGTGTGTGTGTGTGTTGATTTGGATGTGATGGCTTAATGCTTAAATGAGAAAAATAGAAAATATTTAACAGTAGAAGCACAACTAAGACAAATTCAACCCTCTGGGGTGATGGCAGAATTAGACACAGGGGGAGGAGACGTCTGCAGCTCCCATCAGGAAATGGTTTGATGAATAGTCTCCACACTATAGTGACAAGCAAGCGAGCTGTGAGTTTTCTAGGAGCTTACATAAGGTTTGTGTGATAATTAGATTAAATGATTCAAGTCCTGATGGTAAAATTCCCCCGAACACAGAGCAGATAAGATTTAGTCACACAGCAGTGTGAACACAGAGTTAGTAGACTGGGGCCGATTAGCTGTTAAACTTGTAATTACAACACCTACATTTAAATGCTGATTTGAATTGCAACTAAAACCATTTGCACACTAAAATAAATATAACTCAGTGCTCATAAAGGCGGTGCCAGGCAGCTCTTGTGTGATGATTTAATCTATAACAGTGTATTATAAATAAATGGGGTTAACACTACAAGAGTTTTAACAAATGTAAGACAGGATGTGTTGGTCTGGCCATTCATCAGCATTTTAATAAGTTATGCAGGCATCTCTTACATGCAGGTCCACCTCTGCAGGTTAAGGTCTCATCACTGAGGTCGCCACAGTCGTTGTCGCCATCACAGGCCCAGTGGTCGGGGATACAGCGACCATTAGAGCACTGGAAGTGGGCATTGGAGCAAGACTGGATGCAGCCCACTTCATCACTGCCGTCTCCACAGTCGTCATCTGCACACATGCACAAAGGTTCAGTGGCAGATAAGCATCAGTATGATCACTGGTGGGTGTAAAGTTAAGGCACACTTATGCTTCCTGCACTCACCTGAATCGCAGTGCCACTCGACACTGATGCATCGACCGTTGGAGCAGCTGAACTGTGTGAGGGGCTCACAGGTGGGGAAAACTGCAGATAAACAATTAAATTGAAATGAAATAAATATCCATCCATTCGCATCCACTTATCCTTTTCAGGGTCGCGGGGGGCGCTGGAGCCTATCCCAGCTGTCTTGGGGCGAGAGGCGGGGTACACCCTGGACAGGTCGCCAGTCTGTCGCAGGGCTAACACAGATAGACAGACAACCATTCACACTCACAGTCAATCTCGCATTCACACCTATGGGCAATTTAGGGTTGCCAATTAACCTATCCCCATAAACTGCATGTCTTTGGACTGTGGGAGGAAGCCGGAGTACCCGGAGAGAACCCACGCAAACACGGGGAGAACATGCAATTTTCTTCACAAAGCCACCAACCATCATCTGTGATTTGGAACTAACATCAGGTAAGGTGTGTGTCCTAAACTCAACACTTTGACCTGGCGCAAGTTATTTTTCTAGATTCTGAAAATGATCTAACATAAAAACAACACAAAACAATAATCATATATCTATATATCTATCTATATATGTGCTAACTAAAAATAAAGACAAGACGATAGTTTATTAAATTTGAATGAAAGATTGTTTCGGTGAAGTTTAATAAACTCAGCCGTCTGCTCCTTACCATCTAAAATATAACAGGACACCGGAGTATATTGTGTGTGCTGTGTGAAAACTATAACTTTAATCTCAGCCAAACCGATTTACTCAGGAACAAATAATATACTAAAAAAGCCAAACAATAACATTTTTAAGTTATCTAAGTGACTTACATATCATGTTTCACCTGAGTGGCGAAAGACGGCGGTGGGTAGCCGGAAGTCCGGCGTTCTCACCGGCTATACTGAGCTTTGAACCCCGGCTAGCTATCGAGCTGGTGGGTAACAGACGTCTCGAAAACGTCGGAGCGCTGTTGAAAATATGTGGGGTCTTGATAAACTGAGCAGATATTTGAGGTTTACACAGCTACAT
>VURO01048260.1:23125-34296 GCA_015108175.1 Pelvicachromis taeniatus
GGGGGTCACATAATCAGTGGGTGATTTTTGTGCTCTATGATTAACTAATAATGGCAGTTAATCGAATAAATTTCTATTTTAGCTTATACACTGAACACATAAGTCCGTTTTGAATATCCAAAACAATCTTACAAAAACAGTGCACCCTCCAGCCACCATATTCTTAAATCATATTTATTTACTGACATCTAGTGGCAATTTACTGACTGTGCAAAATTTGTAACTGAACGTGCTCTACATGCTTGAAGTACTGTGTGAGAGGCTGCTTCTGTCCTGTGTCACATTATCAATAAACACTAGTGTCCCAGTACCACTCGAAGCCATGTACACTGCCGTGTTTTACAGATGATGTGGTATGCTTTGGATCACGAGCTGGTCCACGCCTTCTCCATACTTTTTTCTTGTCATCATTCTGGCAGAGGTTGATTTTGGTTTTGTCTGTTCAAAAATGTTTTGTCCATAAGTGTGCTGCCTTTTTTAGAAGTTGGTTGTTTGTTTTTTAGCATCCTTTCTATTCTTGAGGCCTATGAGTGGCTTGTACCTTGCAATGAATCTTCTGTATTTCCTTTCACGCATTATCATCTTTATGGTAGACTTGGAAATTGATACATCTACCTCCTGAAGAGTGTTGTTCACTTGGTTTGCTGTTGTGAAGGGCTTCTCTTCATCATGGAAATGATTCTGTGATCATTCACCACTGTTGCCTTCCATGGACGTCCAGGTCTTTTTTTGTTGCTGTCAACTGAGCAATTTCTCAGTTGACTTTTTTCGTGTTTTTGGAGCTAAAGGATTGTTTGTTTCACCTGCATGGAGAGCTCCTTTGACAACATGTTGTCTATTTACAGCAAAGTCTTCCAAACGCCAGCACCACACCTCAAATCAATCAGCCCCAGGCCTTTAATCTACTTGATAATGACACAATGAAGGAAATGCTCACACCTAACCATGAAATACCCTTTGAGTCAATTATCCAATTACTTTTGGTCTCTTTAAAACGATGGTGTCACATGATAAGGAGCTGTGTATTTTTATGGCATTTATTTGCCCATATAGCGCTCAGGACATGACAATGACTCAAATGTCAAGCTTCCTCTCAGCACAATCACAAAATCAACCTCTAATGACGACTGGCAGCCTTAAATACTCTCAGCTGTTCCAGGCTAAACCATTATTTTACTAACAGGTGAGTTCTCAAATCCCAACCTTCCACCACATTATACAATACATCAATTTCAATAAATAAATAAATATAGACATAAATCTTAACATTTTCATATTATTAAATAGTTTACATTTTATCCTGACACCATACCATTATTATAAAAACACCAAAATCCCAAGCACAAAAGATTCCCCACACTCCCTTAACCCATGGCCTCTCCCGGAACATTTAAACGGTGTCTGGACCCCCGGGGGAAACATTTGCCCAAACACCCTGGAGAGGACACAGGAAGGAAAGCTGAGTAATCGCATCTTACAGGACAAATGCATCTTGCGCTTGTTTTTACTGGTAAACCCTTTGCTCCCAGTAACAATTCATTTCTCCTCACAGACAACCACCACATTTCTTGATGAGGAGCACCTGGAACAAGGGCTACTTACTGATTATAAAAAACACAATAAATATTCAATAAATAATTAAACTTCTCGTATGCAAATGTTATTGATGTACTAATATATGCTTAAAGTGCGATGCTAAATAAAGTGCTAGATAAGGTGCTTTTTATAAAGTGAAAGGTGCTCCTAAAGAGCTATACCAAAAAGCTGAATATTAACAACACATTGTAACAGTTGTCAAGCACAGTAATAGCACAGTTGTCAAGCATAGTTCTCCCAAAACTATGGGAGAACTATGTTCTCCCATAGTTTTGCACTCGGAGAACATGAACTCTTATGTTTACCAAAGTATTCTAGAGTCAAATGTGAAGCTAACTGTCTGATAGCTAAAGTTTGGCCCCAAATGGATTATGCAATAGGACAATAATCCCAAGCACAAAAAGAAATCTATAACAGAATGTCTGAAAAAGAAAAAAAGTCGAGGTGCAATGGTCCAGTCAAAGTCCAGAAATCAGCCTGACTGAAATGCTGTGGCAGATTCTCAAGAGATCTGTGCATAAACAAATGCCTGAAAACATCAATGAAATGAAGCAATGGTTCAAAGATGAATGGGCCAAAATTCCTTCCCACACTGCTTCTGCATTTTGGCTTAAAGAATGACACGATGTAATGTGTTAAATTTATTTAGTTTTTTTATTTTTATTTTGAGGTTCTATTTAAATAATTGTAGAAACTGTTGAATGCTAAATAATAGTAAATCTACATGATACACATTATCTTTAAAAACACCGATAAGTTTGTGTATTTTGATTCAGACGAGTCCAAAGTTCCTCCAGGTAAATAAAGCAGCAAACATGGCCATGTTAAATGGAGGAGCAGTTGAAATTAGCAATTTATAATTGTTGTGATTTTTTGAAATCAAATGCATAATTCATTCAGGAAGTGCTCAGTGTTCACCCTTGACTGAATGAGGATACATTTAAAGCTTTAAAGGACATTCAGAGACTTACCATATTACTGTAAAAGTACCTCCTGTTTACATTCATCATATCACATCAGAGCACAATCTCTTTTTCTTTACTGGTTTAACACAAATCAACCATTGTTCCAAAATTATTCTAAATATTACAGAATTAAATCTGATAAACAGATGCCTCGGTAGATTCTGTCCTCTTTTAGAAACCAATCGAGTTTTAGCAGGAAAAAGGTATTGAGCCATTGGCGAGGTACTGCCATTTTTCCTAATAGGGAGAGAAAACAAGAGGCTGTCAAATATGTTAGCGTGCCAAAAAGCTGGTTACTATCTTAGTGCTTGTTATTTTAAATAATATCACTTGAATCCTTCTTTTTTTTCTTAAAATGTAGTTGATCGAGAAAGCTGCACAGAAGCTTCTGATTGGAACGTCTGTGAAAAGCTGATGGCGGAAACGCTTTAAGAAGAGGATTATCCCGAATGAAATCCTAGTCTGTTCATTTATTACAGGGTGCCATATAAAGCCCATCAACAATTCTAATCAATTCTAATCAAACGTGCCTGTATGAGTAGCATGCTTGAGTCTGCATATTAAACCTGAGAATATAGGCAGACAGCAGTCAGTATTGCACTGGCTTGTGTCATGGTCGTCTAAATGTAAACATGAAAGTGTTTACCGTCCTTCGTGTTTGTGCGGTAGCATCATTCTGACTCTGAGGGGAAATACTGAGTATATTTGAACAACTTTATTTATAGGGGCTTCATAATGTGTCGGCCAGCTGAGAAGCGCATGTAAAGAGGAGAAGCCACCATACAGAGAAGTATCATTGCATAAGATAATTTACTGCGGTACTGCCACTAATCCCACAGGCGAGGGTCAAAGAAAAGGCACTTCCCATTATGCAATACGAAATGTTACACTAAAGTACACAAAGCTAACATGTAATGTCCCTGCGCACTAAAATGTATAATTTCACTCATTATTAATCAGTGTTAGATAACACTTATGTAGATAAATACCATTGTTAGACCAGCATTAGTGGTCTAGAATAAGAATGATAAACTATTAATAAGACTTCATACATAATATTTTGATAGAGGTATTGTGAACAGAATGTGAAAATTTTAAAGGTTTCACTCATTTTATGCAGCTATAGTTTTATAATTAGCTTAATGTTGTACTTCATAAATATTGTGTGTAAGCATAATGGCTCATTAAGTAACATAATGCTAATAGTAATTCTGTGTTGTGACAGACTGGATAGATATCCAGGGTGCACCCTGCCTCTTGCCCTGTGGTAGCTGGGTTCCTGTTCTTGTTTCTGATGAACCACTCATTAACATAAATAAGATGAGTACATATAAATATAAATATTTCTTTTCTAACAAAACAAAGACACGTGTTTCTTTACAAGCTTTAAAGTAAAAAAAACAAACAAACTTCACTTACATCCTTCAGTACTCACTGGCAAAAAACAGCAATTTTGCACAGGTGAAAATTCATTGTCGATGCCAGAGGTCAAAGGAGAACCACTCAGATAACTGCTTTTTACAGCCAGGGCACGCAAAAGAGCATCTCTAACTAACTAACACACAGAAGACCACAGTAGGTGCCAGTACTGCCAGCTAAGAACAGGAAACTGAGACTCACAAAATTGGAAAATTGGAAGAATAAAAAAATGTTGTCTGGTCCTGATGAGTCCCAGTGCCAGCTTTGATATTCAAATGGTCGGATCTGAATTTGGTGTAAATGACATGAAAACATGTACTGGCAGGCGTTATGCCTCACTGAGCATCGTTTAAACACCACAGCCTAAGTGACTACTGTTACATGCCCATCTTTTATGACCACAGTGTACCCAACTTCAGATGCCTAGTTCCAGCAGGAAAACACATCATGACACAAGGCTCATTTTATCTCAAACTGGTTTCTTGAACATGACTGTGAGTTTGGTGCACTGATATGGCCTCCACAGTCATCAGATCTCAATCCAAGAGCGCACCTTTGGGATGTGGTGAAACAGGAGATTCATATCATGGATGTGCAGCTGAACGAATCTGCACCAACTGTATGATGTTATCTCACTGTGGACCAAAATCTACGAGGGATATTTCCAGCACCTAGCTGACTCTTGACACACACACACACACACACACACACACACACACACACACACACACACACACACACACACACACGGATTTTAAAATAAAGCTGATAATGAGGAACATTTTTGAGACGTGACTTTTGACGTCATCAATACCACTGCGATAGTGACGCTTTTATTGTGAAGGATTCTGCCTGGTCTTCTTCTGCTAGCGGAAGTGAAGCTTTTGCGACGCACAACACAGCATTAACTGAAAAGAGAGGCTATGCACAACACACAGTAAGTACGGGCTTATTCGATTATATCGGAAAAAAGAAAGAAAGAAAGGTTTGGCGTGTAAGAAATCAGCCCAGTCTCGTTTGTATGGCGTAACAACCTATAGTGTAACGGTGCAGCTAACGGTAAGTGCCTTCGGCTAGGTGTCTAACAGCTCTATAGAAGCGGGGAAAGTTAATTGAACGAGTGTTAAATTATATTTTAGCCTGATTGAGTAGAACATGGAACACTCCCTGCCTTAGTTCATTGGCACTTTGGCAAAAGCACAGACTGCTGAGCAGGGTAGTAGTGGCTTGCTAACAAGACATTCAGTGTTTATGTTGTGTAATTGGCCCTCTTGAGTGTTTAAACCGTCTATTTCATTTGCCACAACGACTTTACTGTATTTTTCTTTTCCGAGTAACTCATCTGCCATTGTGTGAACTCACATTTTCTTTGGCTAATCGTGCAAATTCTTTCCTTTCCCCGTGTCCTCAGATTTGTAACTGATTAGGGAGGTCAGTGATACCATGTGGAAGTCACATGAGCGACGAGGATGAGGCAGAAACAACAAGGGGGCAGCTTGAGGAGTGAGCCGCTGCACAGTGACTGCCACAGGGAGGGTGTCTGCTGCTCGTAAAGGCCTTGCACAAGCAGCCCCCTGTGTCCCCTTATCACTTAACATTTACAATGAACAGTACTACTCAATCCCCTGCCACCATCGATGGGAATGTGGCTGTCAGCTATGTTCTGGTGCCATTTCTCCTCATAACCTTTGCTGGGATAATTGCAGCTGTGGTAAGTGGTTGGAACACATGGCATAGGATGATCTATGTCAAGTTGAGCCATAGTGTTATGAAGCAGTCCTACATCTTATTAAGTTAAAAGCCAAGTGTGAATTGAGATCCACCTGTAAACCCAGCAGATGTAATATCTTTCATTTTGTCCATTTCAGATTATGTATATTCGTAGGAAAAGGAGGTAGGATTAAAATCTGTCAATGTTATTGGACAGTTTATTTACCGTTACTCCTTCACCAAATCAATAATGCGTTCTTCTTGGTCCCTCAGAGTTGACAGACTGCGTCATCAGCTATTACCAGTGTACACGTACGATCCTTCAGAGGAGGTTAATGAAGCTGAGCAAGAAATGTTGTGGAGAGAAGAGAACACAAGGGTAAGGCAAACCAGTTTTTAGAGTTTTGTATTCTTTACTTGGAAGTGTAAGTGGTAAAGCTTGCCATTTTTATATGACTCTTTCAGTATTGCTCCCTTTGGTAGACATGGGTTCTTGTGCTGAGCATGTTTAAATGTTGCACAACCACATTTTCTAAAAAAAGGCAGAGGGAAAACCTGTCCCCTGCTGCCTTACTTTCTCTTAATGTATATTTGTTATACTGTTTAATTATATTGGTTGCGATGTTTACCTTTAGCATGCACCAGTTCCTCAACTGGCTGGTCAGTTCCTCAACTGGCTGGTCAGTTCCTCAATTTATAGTTTTAATATCCGCTTATTTTTCAGAAAGAAAAATGAACATCCTTCTCGTTTTTGTCAGTGTGCCATCAGTGCTCTTTTTTTTTTTTTAATATACATTAAACAACCGAAAACCAAACCAGAATAACAGAGCTTACATTTCAGATATGAGACACATTACATATTAAATATGATTCGGTGTTTAATGTACGAGACGAGTCTTATCAGATTTTACCGTATACATTTTGTTTTCATGTTATTTGTCCTGTAAAAAGCACTTTATTTTGAGCCGAGTCATGCACTGTATCCTGAGACTCACTAGATGGCGACGTTCACTTTGTCCAAAAAGTTTGTCAAAAAGTTTTACTTCTCATTTGTCAAGTCAAGATGGAATTGTATTGATGAGAACAGGGCAAATGCGACCAGTGCTTGAAAATGCTCTTAATGGGTCAGCTTGCCCAAACAAAAAGAAAAGTGTCACATACTCATGATAGGTTGCCATGCAAAAAATTCAGGTTTTGACTGCCTGCGTTTTGGTGATAAATGTGTCCTTGTTGTCTTTAATTCAATACAGGAAGAGCAAATTAAATTTCAGTTCTATCTGAAAGTCCTGTTATGGAAGATGGTCCACGGTTATGTAGTTTTGGATAATCAGGCTTTTACTGCATCAGTCGAGCTTGGTTTACCTCCACTGTATTGACACGATGGTGGAAGTTTGACATACAGGAATTTTATAGTTTCAGTTTTATATAACGAGATTATCATCAAATCATCATAGCTTGGTGTAATTTGGTTTGAGTGAGAAACTATCGTTCAGTTCAAAGCAGGTTTACAGGTCCCCTCATAAGAAGAAATTTCACACTTGAGTAAATGTGTTTGCTCTTTTAAATAACTGTTAAGCTGTGTGCTTGTCTTGTTTTCTTTTTTTTTTTTCCCCTGTAGATTGTACAAGGTTGGGCCTCAAGTTATCAACAGCAACAGCCTCTTCTGACCAAAGACGTCAATGCATGATGTTGGTAAACCCTGACATTGAGCACTGTGGGGTGTGACGACAAACCTACAACCACAGAGATCAGTCATTTTTATCGTGATGTACAAACGATCGTGTACAATAGTTCTTTGCTTTTATTTGCTTCCTTTTACTGTCGTCTCTGAGCACATTGGTGACGATGAGCATTTTCCTGTGTTCTCTTTTGTGTACACTTTGGCATCAGAAGTTCAAAGTCAATTCCGTGTGCCTACCGGTCTCAGTACCTTAAGATTATTTATTTGAAGTTATTTATTTAAACCTATTTTTATTGAAAAAAAATCAGTGGCGTGACTCAAAGTTTAAAAGGTACAGGTACCTCTAGGTTTTGAATCTGTTGTTTACATTTGCTGTGTTGTTGTGGGCGACATGTGGCAAGCTGTTATGTTCCTGTGGGTTGCAGTGAGCATTCGTACTAGCTGCGCTCTTCGTGGCACGAATGTGCTGTACCCTTTAAAAATCAGCAGTCCTGCTGCGAGAGGAATTGTGATCATTGCCTGCACTGGTGATTTTAAAGAGGTTGTGTGCAGTGCATTAGGAAAACAAATCAGGCTCCTCTGATAAAGTGAGTAGTGTAGCGTTCAACAGTTACATTGTTGCAAAACTCTGAGTTTTAAAAATGAAAGTCTCATATTGCTGAAAAATAACATTAGCAGCGAAGATCAAGCTGCTAAATTTGATTTCAGTTTCGTTTTGAGTGAGATGAGTGAAATGATTGAACAGCCCTCTTTAGTTTTACTTTACTTTACTTAAGGAATCTAACTCGCTGCCTGGAGATGCACATCTTTTTGTGGTTTAGCCAAATTCGGTGACTCTTATCAATGGCATGAAAATCCAGATATGGAAGTAAATTAACACCACCCGCTCATCCCTAAAATGAGCGCTGACTAGTTCTCAAAATATGTCCTGTCTACAAGGCATGGCACCAACAAATTTACCTCCAGCTGAAGAATCTGTTCAGATGAATGCCATAAGTCTGACTGTATCAAGCACTCAGGAAGTCTTGCTCTTTGTCTTTACGAGTCATAACCTCTCCCGTTCCTTTTTTGCCTTGCGTTTGTGAATGTAAACTAAGAACAATTGAACTGTTTAACTGCCCTCAAATGGGGCAACATTACTCAGTCCAACAGCTAATGTATTGTACTGAGCATGTAATGCTCAAACATGTCATGTTATCAGTTATGACATCTAAAAGTGTGGGCGGTATCGTGGTGCATAACAAGCAAGAAAGTTCTGGGTTTAAACTTTTCTGTGTGGCATTTGTTTTCCACATTGCGCTTTATCCACAGTGTCGGAAGAAAACCCACACTCAAGGGCTGGCTGTGGGTGTGACAGTTGTATCAGGTTGTATCAGTGCTAGTCCTTGCTACCACCTGTCCAGGGAGTGCCCTACCTCTCTGTGGGTTAGGCTCCAGCCCCACCCTGACCCTCTACAGCTGTGGTTCTCAAAGTTTAGCTTACCATTTGGTGGTCTGTCATAGCGGTCCAAAAAAAAAAGATGTGGGAGCATTTCTATTAAATTGCAACTCCTTTAGCTGTCGTTATCATAGATAAATCTGTCTGCTGAACAGGCACTTTAAAGTGTGGATTTTTCCTGGGTAGTCCACTTACGCTGGCTTCCTAAACTTTGAGAACCCAGCTCTGCAAGCTTGGGATGACCAACTAGTTATTATACCCAGAGGTGCTTAAGTATCAGCCTAATTGTGTTTTCTATTCTATGCATTGTCTAGTTTTTGTTTTGAGCTTTTGTGAAGAATTTTATGAAATGAGCCATTTCGTCTTTAAAATTGTATCCACTATTGGGTGAGAAGTTTTGCACCGGACACACCAGATGGTTATACTATGAAGGAAGTTCAACATTGCAAGGCTTTCTTTACTTTAACTGGCTTGACAAAAACCTAAAACCCCTGTCAGATAAAATGTGTAACTTGGCATTTTTCAACTGTTAAGACAGGTTTTCTGCTTCAGGTTC
Source organism: Pelvicachromis taeniatus (assembly GCA_015108175.1). Classification (NCBI taxonomy): domain Eukaryota; kingdom Metazoa; phylum Chordata; class Actinopteri; order Cichliformes; family Cichlidae; genus Pelvicachromis; species Pelvicachromis taeniatus. The sequence goes on from VURO01048260.1 coordinate 32,491, forward strand.
TGTGAGTGCTCACAAAAAAAGGGGCGTTTCATCATGTGACTGATCTTCTGCACAGAATTGATTCCTATGAGCCCAGCAGCTCTAGACATTATCAAGCAGTGATGCACGATCAGTGCAACTGTTTATTTCTAACATAACATATAACGACTGCACATAAGAGCTCTGAAACTTTGGATAGGTTTAAATATTAAAGGTTACTGTCCCATCACCTATTAAAGTGAGATTACTTTTATTGGTTGATAGACATTCTTGGTGTGTGGTATAGTATCTGCAATTTTAGCAGTTCAGAAGAAACTCTTAAATCTGACTTTGAAATACACCCCGCTGGTGAACTTCGCATGAAAGACTGTGCTTTCAGGTGATGTTTGATGAGATGAATTGATGCAAATGTCATTTTGGGAACATTGTTACAATCTTTCTTCTTTCAGACTGTACATCCATTGGTTCAAGAGACTTGGTAATGTAGTTCAACCACTGAAAATGTAATTAGTCACTTTTGTAAAGTTGCAATGCATCATTGTAGTCTGCATGAGTTGCACAGCAGAGTGCAGTAATATGAACAAGTGACAAAGAAAATTCTCTTTATTGATCATTTTCTGATACAAATTGTTGTAGGGCACCATAGAAATATAGACATTGTACATTTATATACGTGTACATTAAAAAGAATGATCCCATCCTATTGAGTTTACAGTATAAATCAACGGATGACTGACGTTACTATGTAAAATGACATGATATCGAGACTAGGAGGAAGTTGATAGAGGACATGAAATGACCGTGGTACGAGTATGGTGGGGATGGCAACGTGTGGCAGTGGTAGACACACGGTGGCCAACGGAACATGGAAAAAGCGCCCAGTCCATCACAAACATTTGTCCATGAAAATCTGAACTAACATTTCAGTGCACCAGAAGAATTTCTTAAAAGGATAAAAACACACCTGCTAATCTACCACAGTCAGCGAACACAGTCGTCAAGCTGACAGGTCTCCCTGACTTGCTTCACATATTAAAAAAAACAAAAAGAAACAACCTGCCTGCAAGCTCCGGTTATGAACGAGCCAAGATGTGTCGTGTCGTCACACAATCACATGCTTGACCTCTTGAATCTCTCATTACAGTCAGGAGAAAAACAAAAGTTAAAAAAAAAATTACAAACATTGTCAACTCATGCCAGAGGTTACATTTAATTTATAAAACAAAAAAACAAAACCAGTTGCAATTAAATGGTAAAATAAGCCGTTTGAGTGAGGTATGAAATTCCAGGCATTGTCTCGCCCGCTTGCAGTTTTCCGGGTTTCGTAACTGAGGTTGTAGCAGCTTAGGTGTGTGGAAAAACCCAGTTAAGTGGACTGTGACTGTGGGTTCCCTGACACTTAGAAATACACAAGTTTTCTTTAACCATAGCAGACGGCATACAACACACATCTTCAAAAGACTAAGGAAAAAGTTTTTTTTTATTGTTACCATAGTAAGTGATGACAGGAGGACCAAGCTAGGCGAAGCAGTGAGAGCTAGATGGAATGAGGGAAAAAAAAAAAAAAAATTACAGCCCTGTTGGATAGTAGTGCCACCAACTATCCTGTGTTACAATCAAACTCCTTGTTTGACCAATTGCAGTTTGCCTTACGAGTGATTGAGTGAGGGCTTGGAAAACTGAGGACCATGTGAGGACAAAGACGCCAATGTAACAGCATTTGTAAAAGCTCCCTGAAGAAACGACACTGATGACTTTAAGCCTAGAACTCTGCCAACCTTAAAAAACACATACAAAAGAGTTTTATTATAACATGAAGCAGCAGCA
>VURO01048260.1:45484-62487 GCA_015108175.1 Pelvicachromis taeniatus
CTGTAAGATATAAATGTTATTAGAAAATGCCCCTCCTCATCCTCCCCTTCACTTTATTCCACAACTACTCGCCATGAAGGAGAGTGTTGCTGTGTTGTTAAGACACCCCAAGACTTCTCAGTGATAAAACACTCCTCTGCATTTCGTGACAAGTCTCTTGGCAGCCGAGCACGTTAGCGATCATGTCCAGCAGGGGGTAGTCTTACCCTAAAAAATACTTTAGTCTTGACTTCGCTGGTTCTACTCCTGAATCGCAGGTTTGTTGCCACTAAGGAATTAACAAGATGCAGCAAACCTGCATCTGTCTGGAAGTTATTCTGACAACATGCTCCCTGGATAGTCCTCCACATCAGCAGCTGCAGACATTTGCTGAAAACTGAAGGGGCTGGGAATATTAAAGCATTTTTTGCAGGTTGCTCCCATTTCTTCATTAAGTTCTGTGAAATAAAAAAAACCCACAGTTTGGATTGTGGCTCAAAGCCTGCCCTCTAGACATGACAATCAGGTGCAGCAGAATGAGGTTACTGCTTAATTCAGCTGACCCTCATCAGGTTTAAATTCAACTAGAGTAGAGAAGGCAAAGGAGGTCTGTCACTGTGACAGATGAGCATATGTTCAGAGAGGTTGGGAGGAGTAATAGATGAGAGTCACCTTGGTGATGGTGCATCTGGATTTTCAGAATTCACGCTAGCCCTCTCTGTCTTACCTGATTGATCAAAAGGGAAAAGGGCCCGCCTGCCCATTTTCGGGCCTGTCACATCCCTGCATGGTAGCTGCAGTCCCCAGAGAAAGCATCTGGCTCGGGCTACATCTTTGCTGGTTACTTATAGAAGCGATCTGTGCCGAGTTTTATCACCGTTTTTCTTTTTTATTTCCACAGGGAAAAGAGAGCAGATTCTCTTGGCAGAGTGCTGATGTGATGGCCGCAACAACAAATAAGCGGCAAGCTTTACAGTCGAGGATAAAAGGTTTACAAACTCCTCTGTAAAACAGGTGGTAGGCTCAGCTGCAGAGCTGAGTCACTTTAACATTTGTCTTATTGATTGCTTTTTGACTGACATTCCCACAGCAGGTAAATTAGAGCGTGGGTATTTTTTCTGTCAAGTAGATTAAACAGAATTAGGATGTGCAAACACTAGCCAGACAGTGACATTTTAAAAATATCACACAACGTATTTAGACGAAAGGAATTTGTTAGACTTTTCTTTTTTTCTACACAGTCTACACACTCTAATTACATTATTATTGGTAGCCCAGATATTACATTTTTTTCCCCATTTCTATAACTTAACCCTTTCACGCATAGTAGTCACTACAGTGGACAGCTATTCAAAGGCTGTTTTCTTGTATTTGTGACAGTGTTGATGGTATACTTGCACATAAACCACTACATTGGACACCGATGTGTCACTCCAAAGCAAATTCACAAGTCCTGAAAGAAAATCTGAGGTTGTCATAATTCATGCATGAAAGAGTTAAAAGAAACAAAAAAACAAAACTCAAAATTAAGTCAGCAGTGGGATAAACTCCAGATACTACACTATATCATTCACTAATGAAAGCATTAGAGCTGTTTTTCCCCCAGTACCACAGAATAAAACTCTACAATTGCTTACACTGACTTAGTTTACGCCTTTAAAAAAAAGCAAATCAAATTGAATGTATAAAATAAGCCCTCCTTTAAATATCACCCCTGTAACAATATTGAACTCTCTGTGAAGAGTTTAAAAAAGAGGAATAAATGTCAGTGTAGCATTTTTTGACATTAGCTTGACGCCTACAAGCCCCGCAGAGAAGTTACTAACACTGGTCAGTAATTCCATAGTGTTGGTGGCAGACTCACCAGCCCTCGAGCTTCTAGCATAAATAAGAGGAAGACTACAGAGGTCTGGTAAACTCACGTCTTTCTAACGCTGCATGGTCTAACATTAGCTTTCAGTCTGAACTGTGATCCTCTGGAGCTCCTACAAAAGGCAAACACTTTCAAATACCCAGTAATAGTCACCCCAAACCTGTAAATAGACTTTGATGTCTTAAATACCCCTTTAACTATACGATGCATTCATTTGGTAAATAACACATCAGTTTCTTTGTTCTTGTTCTGTGTCTAGACAGGTTAGAAAAAAGACGGGCTAGGCAAGCCGATTGTGCTTGGAGCCTGCAATCCAGCTGTTGTAGCTGGGAAGTCCCATAGTGGTGTCTGGAGTAATATCAGTTGACAGATCCCCTCACTGACACCAGGATGTCCGTCTATGGCCCTGACCACATCACAGTGTTCAGTATCCTGTGTAAGCAGGTGTCAGATTGCTGCCTATTGATGAATGATTAGAGTTGCTGAAGATGGACTGTGGTGCTGCCACCCGCAGGGGTCTAGGCGAGACGGATGGGTCCATTTGTAATGCAGAGGGGGCCCCACAGCTGCATTAACTATTAAAGTGTGGTTATCTCAGGGTAATGGTACGCCAACAGCACAGAAACAAACTATAGCAAGAGAAAGTATAATTCTAATGTTGATATATGGGCCCTCGCTTTTGTATTATGTGCTCCATCCTCTAGTCTGCAGCTTAGATCGGGACGATATGAATTAAACAGCGATAGCTTGTCATTTAATGAATATCTGGTTAACACAAGCTCAATACCATAAAGGAAAGTAATCGTATACTAAATGCTCATCTTAGGTAATGTTCAAATTTTAAATTCTAAATTGGGTTTAAATGCATTTAATCCACACTGTTTTCAGCATTTATTAGTATGGACAGCTTTGTCTTAACCACACACTTACTTTGCCCTGTGACATTAAAGGACCTCAGACAAAATAGTGTAAGAAAAAAAAAAACTGCACAGTTGCTTGGCATCCCAACAAGCCTGAAATGATATAGTTACCACCGGTCTGCCACACAGCACGGCCAGTAAATGAAAGAAAGACCCATGAAGCAGAGAGGCCAAATGACTTCACCTTTAGCTGCCTCTGGTGTTTGTCTTTACTTGTAAACAGGTGCTGTGAGGAAGTTCACTTGTTAAACTTTCTTACAGATGGTCAATATCTCTATCTGTTTCCTGCTCCAGCTGGTAGAAGTCTTGAATAGCAGTAAAGAGGGAGAAATTGATTCCACTGTATCTTTCCTCCTCTCATTTTGTCACCCTGAAGTCCATCTTGTAAATGTGCCCTCAGAGTCGATTGGCCTGAGGGATTTAGGAGCACTGGGAGTAGCTGGGTAAAGGAGTGAGCCATCTATCCTTGGTACCAAGAAGGGGGGAGGAGGGGACATGGTGTCGTTCCACCTGCCTGCTGAATAAATCATCGCTTAGGCCATTCTGCAGCTGCAGTCCAATTAACCAAAGGGGACCCTGTGAATGCAGTTAGGTGGTATGATTAATTACACAGTACTGACAATACATACCATAGTTCACAATATCCCAAAGGGCAAACACCGAAGATGGCTTTACTTTGCAGATTTTAGCATGCCTTTGAAGTATTGCTCCCTTCGGATGTACACTAACATTATTGGAAGTTTTTATCATTCCTACAGTAACTAATTATGCCTCTATCCTGTACATTTGAAAGTGGAAACTCTTCCAGTAGAAACAAACAGGCAAACACATGTACACATTCATAAAACTGAAGCCACTCCCGTAATCTTAAACTAGCTTCAAAGCCAAACAAACAAGCAAGCAAACATTTTTACCTCTTAGAAGGCAAGTCTTTCTGGCATACTAATTTAAGGTGCCATTAGTTCTTTTTACATGACTTATGACATAGCTCCAGTTCTTACTACTTCAGCTCATTTAAACGGTGCCTTTAATTTAACATAAAAAGTCAAAGAAGAAGGTGGAAGAGAAAGGTTAATGGGACTGACACAAAGGGCAGACAGCAGAAGAAGTCTAGCCTTAAGTGTCACATCCTGCTTGCATCACGGCCCATACAAGGAACCAATTAGGCCTGGTCAGTAATTAAGAGAAGTCCAGTACCATGGCTCTGGCTCTGGTCTTAGCTTTCTGGAGGATTAAAGCCTTCTCCAAGACAACTGCTGGTAATGGCCTCCATCCTTCTATCAATGATATACTCACACACAGACGTTTGACTGCTGCCACATCAAATAGAAAGGTCACAGAGGATGTAACAAATGAAAACAGAGGAAAGACGAGGCAAGGTCGTAATTGCAGGAGACTTTGGTCAATGGGAGAAAGACCGCTCAGCCATTGTTTACTTTTAACAAAGCTGATGTTGCAGCACAAGCACTCACCAGCCCGCTCTTTCTATTTCCAGCATGCGTGGCTTGTTTCAGCAGAGCAAAAGAAAGAAGTTAAACATGGACTTGACATTTACAGCCAACGTCTGTTTAAAGGTTACATTCAGTTTCGAAATGAAAACTTATGCAAGATCTCTGCTTACTGCATCTATTAGAAATGCGGCATTTGTATGTGGGTTTGAATAAGTTCTGTTATTGAATAAACAACTTAGTATTACATATAATAACAGTGGATCAAAATATCTTAAAGCTGTCATTGATGATGACAAACTGGCAACTACACCACACCTTAGCTTCTTTTAGCCCATTCTAAAGCACAGTTCTTTTGGTTCATTTTCATCACTCTCATCGAATACATTTCCAACGTCAACATGTGGCTAAAGTTCAGCAGTTGGAGGAGCTGTACACCACCATAGTGGATTTTAAATCAAACAATAGAGATGTAATTAAAGTGCAGACCTTTAGTTGAATTTTAATATCTCAATGACTGCCTGAAGACTGGAACCCATGGCCATCACCAAATTCTGTTTTCCTCCCGTGACATGCTCTGCCTGGCTTTTACTGCAGCCACCTTCAGTTGCTGCTTGTTTGTAAGTCTTTTTTGTCTTTAGTAACTAAACGCATGCTGTACTGAACTGTGATAATTGTTGAACATCACCTTATTTGCTGTGAGAAACTCTTGGGTTGCTTTTGCAGTATGCTTTGGATCATTTGCACTTGAAGCACTGTCTAATCAATTTTGCAGCATTTAGCTGAGTCCGAGCAGACAGTATAGCCCTGTACGCCTCAGGAGCCATCCTACTACTACTATCAGCAGTCACATCATCAATAAATACAAGTGACCCGATTCCCCTGGCAACCATACATGCACGTTGCCTCTACCATGTGTGACAGTGGATGTGATATGCTTTGAATCATATGATATTCCTTCTAGATCATTTTCACTTTTTATCATTCTAGTACAACTTTATCTTGCTATGCAATGATGTTTTTTTTTTTTTTCCAGAATGGTGCAGATTCTTTTATTTTCTGGTATAGTCTGATCTGACCTTCTTGTTCTTGAGTGTAACCAGTAATTTGCACCTTGCTGTAAATTCTCTATACTTACATTCATGAAGGCATCTCTTGATAGTAGACTTTGTGAAGAATAGGCCTATCTCCTTACTGAGGAGTTACTGAGCTAGGTAGTTTATTCCTTCCCCCTACAAATGTACCACACGGTAGATATGGCCGCTGCTAAAGTTTTAATTTTTTCAGTTTAATGATGGCCTCCCTCACATACTTCAGCATCTCTTAGGACCTCATACTCACAATTCCAGTGAAAATAAATCACTGTTCAGGCCTCTGAATTAAGGGCATACCTTTGATATTCTTAATTTATCATGAAATAATTAGAAAACTAGCATCACCTGGCTTTAAAACCATTTATCAGTCAATTGTCCAATTAGTTTTGAGCCTGTAAAAATGGGGGGCTATGTACAAAAATGACTAATTCCTGAACAGTTAACAGACTTTTATTAAAGCATCTGAGTTAAAGCTGAAAATATGCACTTTGTGGTGGCAAAACTACCAAATTTTGTCATTGTCCAAAAACTTATGTCTGTAACGGCACAATATAGTGGCAGAAAATACTCTTTAGAGACTAATAGTCCTGTTAAGGATCTACAGTAGACAAATCCAAACAATGTATTTATTTTAAAAGTATACTGAGTAGAGCACTTTGATAAAAGAACTGTCTGCTGGTTATCTCAATTTTTAACTTCGTGTAGATGATGTGTTTTAAAAACTGTAAGCAGTAAGAAACTCTGTTCAGTGTTTAATGAAAACTGAGTGTATTGGGCAGCTAAAAACCAGCTACACTGAAACATGTGAATGCATGAATGAAATCTGCTGTGAATACATATTAACTGGATGCTGCTGAAGCTGGATTTATTTTTAGCGTTTGTTTTTATTGCTGAAGACAAGCTGGAGAACACGGTAATGTATCCCCAGCTTGTATTTCCACCACACAAAAGAACAGATGCACTAATTAGTGTTTGAAATCACACACTTGCCTGAAAAACAAACAGACACACACACACACACAGTCCATCAATAAATTTATCAAAAATATTAAGGCTTATGTTGATCCGAGAGTCTTATAAAGCATTTTATAGGAAACAAGGGGTTTAACAAATGAATTCAGTTTTAAATGCAACCAAATTGTAAACAAATAGCTACGTCAACATTTAAGTATTTTACCAATTAATTTTTAATGTGTCATTTCATGAATGAACAACACCACAATGACCTTTGCCTTAATATTCTAAAATAAATCTTTTTTTTTTTGGTCTTTTGTATTCTGTATTTAAGACTGTTTGAGATGGCAATACATTCTTAACAGACATAAAAAAAAACCCAACATAAAAAAAACATGATCATGTTCAAAGAGTAGTTTTTGTGCTTCCACTATTTCATGCATTTATGCCATCTGGCATCTTGGAAAGAAACACACCTGATCTCAGGCGATAGTTCTTGCACCATTCTTTGTGATCTGCAGTCAAATTCCTTTCCTGTTGCTACTGGCTTTTAGTTATGCAGAGGAATAAATATTTTTATGTGTAGATATCTTACAGGTGTACCTCTTTGGTCTTGCACAGTTTGAAGATTTATTTCCAGTATGCAAACACATTTCTAGCAGTTCTAATCCTCACAGAAGCTGCTGTGGTAAGAAAACAAACTGAGTTATCCTTTACACTGCAACAGTGGAGACGGTTTAGTTTTGATGGACTGGTGAGGAAAATCAGTAGCAAAAGCAATTAAGATAAGCTGGAATGCTCACTGTACTTTTTGAGTATTCAAACCAAGCCATAACTCCATTTAATTTTTTTCTTTGTGACCACCTTTGCACATTTACAGGATACTCCATGCAAATGCTACTGCACTTTAATTTGCATTCCAACAGTAGCTAAATCTTTGTGTATTTCACTAATATATCCTCAAAGGCTTTTCTCTCTCTTCTCTAGCTGGCTATCGATAATCCTGCTGAATAAACATCATTTCCACGTGTAAATATTTTTTTGGCTTGATCTTAACAGTTTCTCTCCCACACGATACAGGTTCATCTGCAGTAAAATGCATTGTACTTGTGCTCTGACTGCAGCTGCTTCTGGGGATTAAAACCAAACATGACTTATCCTGCACACTGTGATTGTAAAGGCTGTTTGGTGGCTTTTTTTTCCCAGATAGCGTGTCTCAATGTATAACAATGACTCTTGGCTGCAGCTGCAAACGTTTCTCTGAATTGGATTACATTCACACAATACATGGTAGGCCACATTCTCGTCCTAGATAAACTGTGGCAATGGATAGAGGAGGGGATGGAGAAAGCACATCTCTGAGGGCAGAAGTAATTCATTTTAGCTTTAAATGGCAAGTTCAGAAACTCCCACTTTATGATTTTTATGTTAAAAACAGAGTATAGAATGAATTAATTAAAAAGCTAGTTTGATATTCACCACCCATGGCAGTGTGGATGGTATTTTTTCACCTTGTGAGTTTGTGTGTATAGGGGTGTGTGTGTGTGTATGTAGTCATGGTAAGTGACATTGGTGAATTTGACTTTTGTCGCTGGTGTTTATGTGTGTGTCTGTCTATAGACTGACACAAGATGGTGTCTAGTTTGAGATTTAGATGTTTGCATTCTTGTCAGTGTCAAAGCTGGCACCTCTCAATCAATTATGTCAAGAAGACTGGTCAAATAAGAAGAGTGGTCAAATATTCAGCCAGAATTACCCTATATCTTCCATTAGTAGCCTGTCTCTTTTAAACGCCGGTTTCTAATAAACGCCGGGTTGAAAACATGTCACGACAAATAGACGCCGGTGTCCAATAGTAGCCGGGCGACCTTTGACTTGGAAGTCCCTCCGCACTGTTGTCGGTCCTCCCGCGTCTCATCACTCGGCCAGCTGTTTCCAATCAGCCGTCATCTACAACCAGCGGCATTTAAGCTGGATGTGGCAACCGTAGAAGTGGGATTATTACACTGAACTGGAACTGTCGGCTAGCGAACCTAACTGTGATTTTCTGGTCTTTTACATCCTCCCCTGGAGAGTTGGGCGGAGAGAAGTTTCAGGGAGCACCACTGGTGCACTGGGCTACCACAGACAAGGAGACACTCGGGAGCAAAGGAGGAGCACAATTGGGAACTGCATTATTCGTGAACTGTTGGAATACGTTTTGGAGAACTGTAAATACGGTAAACGCATGTCTTTTCACCTCAGTCTAAAAACTGCACCTGGGTCCTCTTTCCCTCTCACTTCCGTGACAATTCCGAGAAGGGAATAAAAGCCGGTCTCCAATAACTGCCGGTCTCATTTAAACGCCGGGCCGGCCGGATAATTTTTTTAATAAGTACCCGGGCTACTAAAGAAAGATATACGGTATGCCAGAAGCTTGTTGATGGCTACTAAAAACATCTGAGGTGCAACTTGTTAGGAGGCAAATGTGGATTAGAGAAACTCCTAAATAAATTCAAACTTGTGTACCCAATTCTTGTTTTGTAAAGTTATTAAATGTATGTTGCGCAATAATTTGAACCTGGAAAAATACAGATTGCAACAAACAAACTGTAGAGATTCTTTTCGGTACATTTTGTTACTTTCAGGCAGAGCTGAACTAATGGTTTGCTTCTCTTTCTCATCTTTACGCTAAAATAGACTAACTGGCTGCAGCTCCACATTTAAAAACGTATAAAGCCAAGCCAAAGGTCAACTCTTTGGCTGCAGAAGAAAACAGGAAGCAAAAATATTACAGATTTCCTCCAAAAAAAATCTTTTGCAGCCTTCTATAATTTTGGACTCTCTGAGCTCCTGCACTGATATATCATTAAAGGGAAAGTATTTAAACAGACTGAGTGCAATGAGTCAAATAAACGATCAGAGTTTGGCTGTAGTGCCAAATCTGTCAGACTGGGTATAAGAAATTTTGGGAAATGTCAGAGAGTGCCATCAATGTCTTTACAGCAGCAGTGTTAATAGCAGTGTGACAAAGCACACTACAACAAACATGTTATAGTTACAGCATTGGCCTTTTGCAGGTCCCCAAAGAGGAGAAGAAACTGAAGCCAGTAATAACCAGGGAAAACAGGGCAGACACAAACCGAGCATAGCATTAGTTCTGGCAGGCCACAGAGACGAGCTAAAACCAGCAATCCCTGCAGATCTCAACAGCAGTCCACATCAGCCGCTGTCTCAGCTGATTCCCTTTTGTGCATCCTTTTGGCATGCTATTTAATCTACTTTACTCTGCATACACTTACAACCCACCTCCAATTCAGCTCCTCCATCTCATGCTATTCACGCTCACTTAATTAGTGTCACGTTAGTTGTCATTGATGCCTGCTCTGAACTGTGAGGGGGTCCTGCTGCTTCTCAGCCTCCCTTTAGGCTTTTCAAATTTGAACATGGAAAGGTGGGCGGTGTCCCAGAACAGAGCCATGATAGTATAATAAGCCTATTTTTTTTTTAAACTAAAGTGGTCCTATCAGATATGCAGATGTTGTAAATGCATTATAAATAAATCCAATCATTTATCCATTCATTTACTTTTAGCAGTGGTGTTATGCTCGTTTGCCATTCTTTGTCATGTTTTTATCCAACGCGTTCTCATCCCAAAACATTTTATTCGTTTATTTTGTAAGCACAGTCACTTTGCAAGATTTTGGTCATATGTTTCTGATTGCAAATAAATAAATAAATAAATGAGCTGTGGCCAGTTTTTAGTCACCAAAATGCTAAATTATGCATTGTACTACTCTGTTTATGAATACCAGACTTTATGATAGATGTGACACAAGTTTTACAAATATATTTCAGCCTTAATGTAAAATCCAGGTTATTATATTTCAATTACTGAGGTATACAATGATTTTTCTCACCAGCAGGTGGCAGAATAAACTGACAAGCTGTGAAAATGACAAGGAAATTAAGGGGCATCTGCTTGTTCACGAAGTGCTCCCAGCTTTAAAGCCTGAAGAAATAACATGATGTTTTTTTTTGTTATTCTAAACCACTAATGCCATTGCAGACTGGATAGTTCTTTTTCTTTTAGTCATATTCTCATACATAAAAAACTTTTCCCCTAGTGTTCATCACAAACTCTTTCAGTGTTCATATGGGCATCTGACAATTGTTTTAAGGCACACCTGGCAAACTGCAAAGCTGATCCTTTGAGTGCTGTTTTCTGCCAGCTCTACATATCAATCATGGCCATGTACACCTGAAATCAGCTGCCATGGCGAGACTATATTACTGGGAAGGCTGAACCGCTTTCGGAACATAAATTACTACTGAATTTTGTTTATACTACATAAAAATGTAATAATAACAGAAAGTGTCAGTAGTTCCTGCTGAAGCAATAAACAATATAAAAATCTTTGTGGTAGAAGGAAGTACAGAAACTGACAAACACACGCGCCAGTAGTAATAAAAGTCTGCATCAAAGAAAACAGGGGTTACCATGCTGTTAAGCAATGCTGGACGCTGTGAAGTGCACCTACAGTTACATTTACATCTGAGGAAAACTGTGATGTTGCCATGCATTACAATGGGCCAGACAGATCTATGGCCTGATGCCCAGATCTCTGCTACTCAGAGTCCCAAGGCTCAAACTGCAACTCCCAGTCTAGCTGCTAATGTAACCTCCATCCCCTCTTCCCACAGTATGCGTGACTGAAGGTGTGCGTGAGTGAGTGAGAGGCGAAGGTACAGAAAAACTGCAACACAATCAGTCGCTGTTCTAATGTTTCATAGCTGTGGCATCTCATTAATTGACTGTTGATGTTTTGGTTATGTAACGTGCCGCACATTCCTGATCCATCTGTGACTACAGTAAGGTGCAGTCACAGATGGATACTTTCATCTGCTGGTAGCACAGCGTTGCCCAATCACCATGTGTGTTTACAGTGTGAGTACTTGGATTTAAGGTTTTTCCTGTCTTAAATGTGTAATTTTCACCCTTGTCTGCTTTGACAGTATGTGTAAAAACATTTCTAAAGATAATAAAGACGTTCACTGATTCAATAAACTGGGACAACTAACAATGATGATTACTGACGATTTATCTGAAACGGTACGTTTTGCAACCTGTTTCAGGTTTTCATCTGTCGGGCTCTCTCTCTCTCTCCTAGAACCATGAAATGCTATGAATTTTTTCAAGGAACTTAAGATGCTCTGTTTGTTGTGCTATGCCGAGTTGCAGCTCTCTCTGTGCTTTCATTACAAGACATGCTAGCCTCTCCTTTAGCCAGCACTGAATCACAACTATGGCAGGACATAGATAGTTGTAAATATGAGCAGGAATGCCAAATAACATATACCATCACCCGCCATCTGCTAAGTAGGAGTATCATCCCACTGTGAGCAACACCGAGCCCAGTAATTGCCAGTCTTATTCTAAAGGTATGCAGTTCACTATTTACTTTTTATTTGGCTTTTAAGCCCAGGTGTGATTCTGCTTTTACTCGGACTGAATCACTCTCTGAATCCCAAAGTCTGTCACTGGAGTACGAGAGCAGAGCTAATCAAATCCTGGTGCCCACCCAATTGAGATGGATCACAGTTAAGGGAGAACAGAATAATTCATGGACCCCCAAGCTCAAGTGACTGGCCAAGGTGAAAATCAGTAGACTTTTATTGCAACCATGATTATTTATTAATGCCGCCTTGGCCTTCATCAATTCAATAATTAAGTCTATGCAGCACTATGGTTAGTTTTACATTTTACATTTCAAAATTTATAAAACTTATAAGTGAACACTGTTATGCCTTCCAGACTTAATGTGTCATTGTGTTAGACACTATTTTTCAAAGTGAGAATGCTCTTATGGGGAAAAAATGCATTTAGACTATAGCTGTTGTATTCAAGAGGTGAGAAATATCTATAGCTGGAGCGCAAATGTAACAGCTAACATATAGAAAAAAATCCTTGTGCATTTCTTCCTACCAGTATTTTATAAACTGTCATATAACTCTGGGGTTTCTGTGTTTCACCTAATGCATGTTAGGTTAGCTGGTGATTCTAAACTGGCTGTAGGTGTGAATGTGAGTGTGAATGGTTGCCTGTCTCTCTGTGCCAGGTCTGTGACACAGCGATGACCTATCCAGGGTGTACACTTCCTCTGGCCCTATGACAGCAGGGACAGGCTCCAGACCCGTCACGATACTAAATTGGATCTGGTATAAAAAAAAAAAAAAAGGACTGATGTAGGGTGAAGCATCCATATAACCACCAACAATGACTTTAGATAAGTTTGATGCCATTCTCTAATAAACCACACCTAAGAAGGAGCTTATAATGTGCAGTCGATGTGTCCTTTCATAGAATAATTTTTTGATTCAGTCAGTAATAAAAAAACAAGACTGTGCAGAATCTTCCACCAGTCTGATGCTTTTTTGTTCAGCTTGCTCTTCAATATATTATGAAGAACTCTCAAATGCTTCTTGAACAGAGCTGCATGACATCTGGACTAAAATCCATTTATAGATTTTCTAACTTCAATGGTTACGACTGCTTTCTTGGTTTTAGTGTCCTTAACAGCCTACTCGTTTATCAAGCTGTTTAGGCCAAGGACAAATGAAAGTCAAAAGCTTCACTCTTAAATTATATAAAACCCACATTTACTTGATGATCTATTTTGGTCAATAAAAGACTTACAAAGTTCAATAATCCTGACAGGTGCTTTGATTGTTTCTACTCAGATCAGCTCGTGCAAGGAGTTTGTATAAGTGTACGACTGCTCTTAATCATTATTTTGAGTTATATACTTGCAGATTCTTCATCAGTTATTCAAATGTTTGGTAAAATATTAGAAAGTTGTGATCAATGTTGGTTGTATTTTTTACAGACCCTTGGGTAATGTCTTCCCGTTACTCGCTTCCCAAAACTAGTAGAGCAACACATGAAACTCGCAATGATATAAAACATAATAAAGCACAATAAAGTCCTCTGATGTGAAATGTTTTACTTAAAATTCATTGTTTACCTTTCACAACAGCTGTTTGACACTTCATGTGAAGATGACACTTTGTAAAAGGTGAAATGCTGACAGTTGTTTCATCATATAAAGTTAAAAAAAAAATCATAAATACATTAAAGAACAAGAAATAAGAAAGGTTTTACTGTAATTTAAGGCTTTAATAATGGCTCACAGCTTCCCTTCTTTCACTTGTCTTCAGTTATGTTATTAAATTATTAAGCTAAAGGTTTCTTAGACTAATCTATCAAGCCTCCATTTGTGAATATTAACAAGTAGTTCATAAATGGATTTTAGGGCTAATGACTGAAAAGTCCATTAAATGAATGGAAACAATCAGCCACCCAGTACATTGCTGTGAATGCTGGTAAGTCATTTAGTAGCCAAAATAAACTATCAATTATTAATACATTCTTGAATAACCAGCCTCATGTAGGCTCACCCAGCCTTTCTGTACATTTCGGTATGGACTAAAAAAAATCAGACCAGCTGACCATTTCAAGTTCTGAAAGAGGATTTTATAAAAGTTTCCCTCATTAATTTATTATTGAACATTAAGCTTAGCTTACACGTGGATATTCACTCGTGGAAAGCGGGCAAATCACGTTTTTAAGCCCATAACCCCTAAAAAGGGTAACTAATACTGGAAGTTCTCAGACAGGCACAACAAACCGAACCAAAATTAAAGTCCAGTTTAGGACTGAAGCAGCTCGATCGGCTCTGTTCTTTCATTAATGAGAGAGAGAGAGAGAGAGAGAGAGAGCGGTGCAGTTGATTAGATTGATGAATCAATAACAGCACGGTAATGACAAAACATATAAAGAAAAGCGATTCCAACAAGCAAAAATTGCCCAGGGGAGAATCCGAGGTAATCACTGAACATAAAAGTCCAGAGCAAGGCGTGTGAGTGCGCAAGATTGTGTGCTTGTGCGCATGTTGGGATGGCAGCATTAAAAAAAATGGAGACTATGATTAAAAACTTTAAAGATTCCTCAAGTGCTGAAAAAGACAAACGAACAGAACCAAGGAGCGACGGCAGTGGAGCTTAATATGCGCTAGTCGGCGCCTTAAGAATGAAATTCAATGCCTTCGTGTTGCATGCGAATTCAGGCAACGGTGCACTCAGTGGAAGACGGAGTGACTTAAACCTGGAGGGGAGCCCACCCTGCACAGGCTTGCTTAACGCGGTGTATCCACGAGCAACAATCATGTCCACAGAGAGTCTGAAATGGCGATAACGCTCACAAATACGCTTCCACAGCTGCAAGCATCGCGCAGATTTTTGTTGTGTGTGTGTGTGCGTGTGCTAGGATGAGGATGAGATGCGTCACTGCCTTACAGTAAATAATCTCACCCTAGCAGACGCCAGCAGCAGGGAGAGCCAGCGGGGCTTCCAGTGAGGAAAGTGTGATGCAAATACACGAGAGCGCAGTTACAGTTTTACGCCTAAATCTTTGCAACAGGAGACTGACAGCAGGGAAGGAGACAGATCTTTTTAAATCACCTGCTCATGCATCATCCAGGTGCATTTGAGAAACGGCACAACTCTTGACATAAGTTGTCAGCTGCTTAAATCGAGCGCACAAGGACTCTTTTCAACCTGAAACCCCTCTCCCTCTTTCTCTCCTCCAATTAAGCGTCCACCTCGGGGGTTTGACTTATTGATCCGTTTTTCTTTAAATGCAGCTGATTTCAGTTCAATTGATAAAGCAACGGTTTCACTCACTCACTCGGTCCCTGTCCCTCCCCCACCACTTTCCTCCCCCCCCTGTCGCTTTCTGCGTTGCCAATAGTGTCAGTGCTTGACAACGTTTTGTTGAAGCGGTTAAAAAAAAGATAGAGGAGAGATAATTTTTAGTCGTGCGCGGTGGGAGGGAAGATTTGTGCCGTCAAACAGAAGAAGCGGTAGACGAAGAGGAGAAAAAAAAAAGTAGGAAATCTCTGCAACCTCTGGAGTCTCATTCAGCACCGCTCGCTCCTGGACAGCGTCTGAGCGGCGGAGTTGATCGAGAAACAGGAGATTTGTTCAAACATCCAGTCTGGGAGTAACACTGCATTTAAACGGGGCGCTTAATTTTCTTCACGACTTACAATGCACATTGGCATGTTCACTTCCCACACTTGTCATCCTCTTCTTTTGAATTGAATCTGTGCGGCAAGTAGCGTTTCAACAGCGAGGGAGTCCAGAACCGACCGGGGCTGGTGCCGCCAAACAAAGACGCTGGAAGAAAAAGAAAGAAACCTGGACGGCATCAGAGCTCGCAGAAGTTCTTCTCCTCCACTTTGGGCTCACTTGTATCAGGAGGATTTAAAGGTAACGACTGTTCTTTTCTTTTACACTCTTGTACTAGCGTCAGCTTTATGGGTGGTATGACAGCCAAGCATCCCAGAGTTACGCAGCTGTGTTGTGGTTTCTGCCTGTGAGAGTATGCTGCACAAACAGTCTAACCTATTAAGCTACTCAATTGGCATCTTGGTGTGCTTTGGAAGCATTAGTCCATTATATTAAGAAAACACGCCAACAATTAAGGCAGTCCTATCTTGTTTTATTGCATTTTGACTAAACCCAATACCAAATAGTGACTTTACAAATCTCCTGGCGTGCATGCGTGCATTGCAAGATTTAGTCCTGTTTTGGGGAGGCCGTGGTCTTTGTCTGGTCACATACTCAACAGATGAATCACATTTGCTGAAAGGCTTTTGGAGGGAGAACGAGCTGGTGGTAGCCGTGGAGCTGATGGGGGGGGGGGGGGGGGGGGGGGGGGGGGCAGAGAGAACGGCGTGTTTTGATTGGACCGGGATCAGCCAATCACTGTAATCCAGGTTACGGTTCGATTACAACCTCTTCGCTTTAAAAACAAGCTCCACTTACATATTAGAAGTGGGATAAAGCTTAAGGTAAATAACATTACACAATTTGGCATTTATCATATAATCTTAAACTTTTCTGCTTGGAAAATAGCCTTCATTTTATTAGTTTATGAATCACTTTAAGTTGTTTTTCTCTTCATTTAACTTTAACAAACTGTTCATATTCTATACGCCTTCACTTATGGTTTGGCTCACATTTGGCCAGGGCCAATAATTTTTTACCTCACTTTGTCTGCAACAAATTTTGAACTACAGATCAATTTTGAATGTATAAATTATCTGACATTAATAAACTGATGAACAGTGCTTGATGTTTCACAGAGCAGGGAGAGTGAATGGGTTTGACAACAATCGTTTTCTAGTTAAAAAAAACAACAACCCATAAATCTCCCGTTTTACCAAAGAAATAAAAACAGCACACTTATAAAGATATTTTACTGAAAGTTAAAATGGCAAGGACCTGTCAGAAAACAACTACAAGAAGACAGTGCCTTGAAAAACAGAACCGATCAGATTTGCACACTGTTAGACCTCTGCCTTACCACCACATATTTTATAAATACAACGAGGGTTTTTACAGACAAAAACATGGATGTGCCATGGGCTCCCCAGTGTCACCTATTGTAGCCAACCTTTACATGGAGGAAGTGGAAAGAAAGGCTCTTGGTTCTTTTAAAGGGACAATATAAGCACTGGTACAGATATGTTGATGACACCTGGGTCAAAATCAAAACCCAAGAAGTAGAATCCTTCACTGCTCACATCAACTCTGTTGATAAAAAAAAATAAAGTTCACCAAAGGATAACCCAATGTACTTCAGTCCCAGCCACACACTCAGACAAAAACTGTTTCATCCCAAAGGTTGAAC
>VURO01048261.1:0-53280 GCA_015108175.1 Pelvicachromis taeniatus
CTGCCTTTTAACTTAATGTGGTTCTTGTGTTCCTTTGTGAAAATGTCCTATGGTAAACTTCATTTTGTTTAATGACCATCCACCGCTTTTTTCAGACTTAATATAGTAACTCAGTAACTCAATCTGTGGGTGAGACTAACTGCCCTGGGCTGTCACTATTCCATTTTCACAAACTGAAACATAAATAGTGGCTTTGAGGTCATGTGCAGTGCAATTGTTTGATCATTTAGAAAATTCTTACTTTTCAGTGCCTGAACGAAAAGACACATATAATCCACTTAATGAAACCTCAAACCTTTCATATGCAGTAAATCTAGTTCTGTTATCTGGTAATGGGAATCAAGTCTTTTTTACCATCTCTTGTGGACAGTACCATCTCTTGTGAGCAGAACATGATAGTGTTGATGGTCTGAAGGGAGGAGTACATGCCAGTCTCTTTCTTTCTTCTCCTTGATGTCTCCTGAACTCTCCTGAACCCTCTTTTCATGGTCGATTTAGAATCCTGGAACTGACTGACACAATGAAGCACCTCCAAAGCCACAACAGTGAGAAAGATGCCAGCCTCAACACCATGCAGATCAGTCTGGACAGGATGGTAGGACCTTGGGAATATGTGGTAGGAGGTGGCAGATAGCTAAATTGGCTGTAGTCTGGACCTGAGGCTTGATAAAGTCCATAACTTCCTTGTCTAGAGGGCTGCAGTCTGGGGAATGTCAGACTTACTCCATACATGCTGCTTATCTGACTTAAATGGTTTCCTGCTCAGGAGACAAGGCGAACTGAGGATAAAGCAGAGATGGAAATACTCCACACAGAGATCCAAGCCCTCCAAAAGATTTTACACCATGTTCACCAGGTTGGAACAAAACAAAGTAGTGAACAAGATTATGACGCTGTTATCCAATCAAGGCATTAATGCATCTTGTTATTACTATAATTTCTTTGCAGTTAGTGAGCAGTGAGGGTGACGGCTGTGGCCCTGAAAGTGTGTCGTCTTCGCCACTTCATAGCCGTTCTCCCCTTAGGAACGCTACTGTGATATCAGTACAGAATGCTCTCTCCAAACACCAGAAACAAACACAGGTATAACAGTTATCTTACTGTAATACACACAATCTGTGCGCTCCTTCTAATTTATATCCGCAAAAGTCGAATTTTGGGGCATATGCTTGTAGTGTGTAATTTCAAAGAAACAACAATCTGCCCACTTTGTAATAACAGTTTTGTGTTTATAAACACTCGTAACACATGTGTTTATGTGTTACGAGTGTGTTTGCTCTGCAGGTTTGTGTCTTTGATGACAGGTTTTAACATTACCTGTGCCTCTTGTCCACAAGGAACTTGAACAAACTGGGTTTAAATAGTTTATTGCCTAAAAATGGAATGAGCTACAAAAAACTATAGCGCCATTAACTACGACTTTAAGCTTTACTTTAAGATTTTTATTTTTCATTTTCTTATTTTTTCTGTCATCATTATTTGTCATATTGTCAACTTATGAAATCAATGAAATCTGAAAAAGTTCCTACATGAGCTGAGCTGATCAGCATCAGCTGATTTGTTTTGGGGATGTTTAAAAAAAAAACATGAACATTTTTCATCCCTTCACATTTTTAATATTTTTCCAAGTTACAGGCCCACAAAGCACATAATGGACATTTTGCAGGTTCAGAGTCAGTTCATTTTTGCGTCATCGTAAATCGTAAATCCAGGAGTCATTCATGTGAAATTTTCAGGGCTGAAAAACACATTTAAGCTCTGTTGATGCAACATGGAAATGTAATACTTTTACATCCTTTGCAAGTGTCACAGTCTAAACTCAGAATCTTGGATTTGAATCCAAGTTAGTCACTGCAGTTTGCATTTTTCCACGGGCCAGCATGGGTTCTCTCTGGGTACTCTGGTTTCCTCCAAGTCCAAAGATGTACATGGTAGGTTAATTGTATTATTGTAATGTCTACCTTACAATATAAAGCGCCTCGAGGCGACTGTTGTTGTGATTTGGCGCTGTGTAAATGGAATTTCATAGAATTTAATGGAATTGGTGATTCTAAGTCAACTCATTCAGTTATGAATGTAAGTGTAAATAATGTTCTCTCTTTCTCTCATTGTTTCTTTTTATGCAACTCTGTGTCGTGTCAATTTTTGCATTGCAGCCTTGCAAGCATTAAAAGCTCATCAGCTAAATTACTCACAGTTACATATAACCTGCAGGAGCTACGTGCACGTTTGGGGGCTGCTCTGGAGCAAGTAGACACACTGCGCGAACACCAGCAGGAGAGGGACGCTGAGAGGAGAGAGTTGGAGCAGAAGATCCAGGATGTGAGGCGAGAAAGTCAGGAGACTAAAAAAGCTTTGGAGGAAAGCCTCGGGGACAGCAACAGATATCGCCGCTCAGTGGAGCTCATCTCCAGGTACAGCCTGACCAAGCACTTCTAGTTCTTTTTCTTAACACACTTTGATTTTGACATTTAGAAAGCTATTGAACATTCTTTGTCTCTTTCATATCCACTGCTTATTTCATTCAGTGAGAAAAGCAGCCTGGAGAAGTTGTTGTCAGGGCTTCAGCAGGAAGTGGACTCCCAGCGTGCTGAGATGGAAGTACTACGGAGCTCCTCACTAGAACTTCAGAGACAGCGGGATCTCCTGAGGCAGCAAAGGGAGGATCTAGAGATGCAGCTGGCACGCCAGCACACAGAGGCCCAAAGAGGGTACAGCAAGATCACAGAGAATGACCATTACACAAAGCACATCTTGACAGGCGTGATTGTTTTCAAGCCCGTTTGTTTAGAGTTCAGATCAGTAACACATGTCATTCTCCAGCCGGCAATGTACCCACATGACATTTGGATGAAAATGTAAATGATTTACATAGCATTACTGCACTCATGCATGAGGGATACTTTTCTTTCCCTTTTTCAGGGTTTCTTGGGCTGAAAAATTTGATTAGCTGAGAATTGGAGGAGGACATGCAATCGAACAAAAAACAAGAAAAACCGAAAAAAGAAAACTGGGCATTCGTGCCAACATTTCTTCATTTTTTAAAGTAGAGATGGATTACTGTTAAAGGGATTATGTGTGAGACCAACAGAACTGTGGTGGGAAGTTAAGCATGTGATATCATTTCTATTTCAGTCAGAGGAGTCTGCAGGAGCTCGAAGGGAAGCACTCGAATCTGCGCAGGGAGCTTGTGATGGTGAAGGAGGATCTGAGCCAAATCACCCTGCAGAAGGAGGTGTTGGAGGACAACAAGGCCAGCCTCAATCTGTCTCTCACCAAGGTTAACAGCTCAGCTCCTCGGCGCAATTTTTTACAAAGTCTCTCAGAGTTGTCGTAATTCTTCTAATATTATCAAATCACTCCACAGATTGAGTCTCAGAGTGCTGCGCAGGAGTTGGCCTTCACCAAACTGCAGAATCAGGAGGCTGCCCTCAAAGATTCTCTCGACAAAATGGCTGCTCTTAGTGAAGGCTTAGCAAAAGACAAGGTGGCGCTCAGTCGTATTCTGCTGCAGGTCAGTAGCCATGCAGTTCCCCCGTAACATACCAAAAAAGTAGAGAGCATGATGTGAGGTGACTAACATGCTCTGCTGCTGCACTGTGACTCACAGTTGCTCCCAAACTTACAGTAAATAAATGATATAACTAATATACAAGAACTACATGGTTTATTTTGATCAAGAACATATTATCTGATATTATTGATTTGGAAAATTGTCTTTGTCTCAGAAATCATCTACTCTGTACCTCCAGTTTTTGTATCCTGGTGAGCACTGAAATCAAAGTTAATTTAGAAAATAAACAACTGCCCAGAGTAGACCTGCTACCAGAAGGAAGTGAAGTGAAATATCCTGGCTTCCCTTCCAGACTGAAGGAGAGAAGATGGAGCTCAGTGAACGTAGACGGGAAGCCGAGGCGGAGCGGGCAGTGGCCAGAGAGGATGCAGCACGGGGACAAAAGGAGATGATGGATCTGCTTGCCGAGAAGCAAGCCCTGGAGAGCTCCCACAGTCACTTGCAGAATCTCTGCCAGAAGCTAGAAGCAGAGCTGAGTCTCCTGCAGAAGGAGAAAGCTCAAGCCCTGGAGAAGCACTCGCAGGTCAGGCCGCTCACACTCCTCCCTGCTCCCGACGCCTCGGAGAATTGTCCTGTTGTTATTAACAGCTTTCAGCGGGTTCACGGAGCTTGTTGTCACATTAAAATGCATAGGAGGTCCTGGATGCATCTGCTGTGTTTTTTCCTCTCACATTTGATATGCAGAGCTCCTCCACGTGTTTTATGTGTAACTTGGGACATAACAGCCAGGGGTTCTTGGTGAACAAATGTGAACTGGAAAAGATAAATAGACAGACATATAATATCCAGCAGGAGTTTTGGTGAAAGCAGCAATAAATTAACACCTAAAGTATTTCCATTCTTCCTCAGCAGATCCAGATCCCCCTGTTCCGTCCTCTAAAGAATGAAAAGAATCCTCTCCTGCTGTATTATCTGTTCCCAATGTGAAACCGGGATATCCATGTTGATCTGAGCAAAAATATAACAAACCTAAACAATCTGACAAATTCCTTCCAAACATTTTTAGATAGCTTATCTGTAAAAATAAATCATCCTTGGATAAAGCAAACCCTGGAGCGGCGTGCATCGCACCAAGCTCATGTTTCATCCCCATATTGCGGGCCTACACACATCCACAACATTGGTATAATTCATCCACTTGGATATTTACCCAAGGAGAGGCTGAAAGACATTGTGTGCTAATATTTAGTTAGTGTGAGTTCTTTTTTTTTTGTTGTTTGGTCCAAAATCAAATTATAGTGATTGCTGCTTTTCAAACATTCTGCCGCAGTGAAATATTAGAAGTAGCAGGGGTTGGTTAAATATAGTGTGCTAGTGTGTCAGTAACTGGTACAGTATATTAGGGTCAGTCTGAGTACTTACTGATAGGAGTAATCACACCTTAAACCACTGGTCTACAGCTATCAATAGTTTCAATAAACTGCACCAACTTATTGTCTCGGATGTAGAGGAACATGAGCCAGTTTGGGCCAAGCTTTAGCTTTCATACAGATGGTCTCACATTTTACTCTAGAACACTTTGATATACAGAGGAGTTCAAGGTTCACGCTTTGACTGCAAGGTGCCCAGGTCCAGTGGCTGCGATATGAGACCAAATCATCAGCCCTCCTTCATCGTGCTGACAGTTAATGAGGTTTTTGTGCTGTTATTTTTCTCCAAAAGCAGAGCTGTGCCTTATGGCCAAACATCTCCCTTCTGGTTGCGTCTGTCCAAAGATGCAAGTTTGTGAACAAATTGTGGTGTCACATTCGTTGTACAGAAGGGTCTTCTTTTTGGCAACCCTTCCAAACAAGCCATACTTGTTCTTTTTTCATTGTACTTTCGTAAGTCTTTACACGCCAAGTAAGGCCTGTAAAGAGATGAGACTGAGCATTGCGCAGTCTGACAGTGAGGTGAGTTCACACTTCTGGGAGGGCTTTGGTTTTGTGTTAACACACACTTTAATGCTCAGACAAAATTTGCACTTTTATAAAGCCGGTGACACTTAATAGTGATCAGCTAATCGAGTGCATCTTTTTAGCATTTGGCTGCTACTTACCCTTTTAATTCCTACAGAAGCTGTGAGAGTGGAATCCTGTGAAAACGTCTTTCTCCATATGTATATATTTTATGTACTACATTTAGTATAACACTTTTTTTTTTTTTTTTTTAAAGATTGGACCCAGGAAGCTTTATTCACAGTAAAATAAGAAAAAATGGGCGTGTGTTACTCAGGTGCCAGCTAACAGCAGTAATGGAGCTCAGGGAGAATCTGTGAAGTGAGAGAGAATCAGTTAATGAAGTCCAGAGCTGTGAGGTTGCCTGAGATTGCTTAATGATTCTCAGCTTAGAAATCTTACTTTGTCCAGGGAGAAGGGTGAGCCAAGGGAGGGGTAGCTGGTGGGCAGGCTGGTAAATCC
Source organism: Pelvicachromis taeniatus (assembly GCA_015108175.1). Classification (NCBI taxonomy): domain Eukaryota; kingdom Metazoa; phylum Chordata; class Actinopteri; order Cichliformes; family Cichlidae; genus Pelvicachromis; species Pelvicachromis taeniatus. The sequence goes on from VURO01048261.1 coordinate 5,974, forward strand.
TCGTTTCCAAAGAAAGTCAGAGAACATGAATGCAGCTGAAGTACAAGTCCGACTGTGGTCTTTTGACTCCAATAGAGGCAGCAGGGAGGTTTCAAAAGCAGTAAAGCAAGAACTCCAGGAGGTAAACTGGGAAGCAGATCAAACGCAAGAGTTACGTTACGAAACTTGCAGAAATCTCAGTTACACGAGGTTGGCCGATTTACCACCAAAGTGGAGGCGACGATCTGGTGGAGACACCGCCACAGCCGGTCCTTAAGTACCTAGTACTGATGAAGGTAATGAGTTGCATGTGTGCAGAAACAAACCCGAGAAACGGCAGCTCTGCCCACCTCTCCACCTGAGAGCAAGACAAAGAGAGAGAGAGAGGGAAAGCCTGACCTGGAACCCAACAGCATATACTGATATGCACTGAAAGCTCTTGTGCTTATTATAGAAGCAAATCAGTATACTTTTAAAATAAAATTAAAAAAACCAAACCTTCCATCAAAGTGATTCAGTCCATTCTTTAATTTATTTACTTTGCAAACTTAAAACAAAGGACGTGTGAGACATTTATTATTTATTTTTGGAACCATTTTGTTAGTTCCATTATTTCATGGTTGAATCTCGTTACAGGACACTGCGTCTCCCAATGAATGTTTATGGAGGCAGAAGGTCTGTCTACACTGAAAATCATTAGAGCCAAATTTGAAGTGGTTTAGTATTTATTTCTGCTAGAATGTTCATGTTCCATGGCGTTCACCCACCTAAAAGGTCCATTGTCCTCCCCAAAAGACAAATCAGTGTAGTTTCCACATCTGAAAAGTTAAACCAAAGAAGAAATTATTTAAACTTGCAAATTTTTAATGGCCTGCAGGGGGCCACTTTTCTAGTTCCAAAAAGACTCCTTATATAGAGGTCTGTGTGAAAATAGCCGTCAGCTCCTATACTCTCTGACCTCAGGGAACAATTTACTAATTGCTTTATTGGCTCAGTTGCTTTTTTCAGGTCATATTCAATAAAACATTAGCTTTATATGATAAATTGTGATGATTATTGGAGTCAGAAAGGGGGATTATCCAGGGTAATATCACGGACTAGTCCTTGGTTTCACAGTCAGATCTGCCCCTTGTTTGTTAGGCACAGTTTCAAGACACCGAGATCGTAACAGGACTTCACCATCCACTGGTTGAAGTCACGGTGGCTGTTGTCCCCCTCTCTCAACCTGTTTACAACATCCTGGAAACTCCTCTGCTGCCCTGCGTCTTCTTCTGTTTGGGTATCACTGGAATACAAGTTATTCAAAAGGCATCTCTAAACCACCTCAAATAGCTTGTTTTCAGATGGAAAGGAGCAGCAGCTCTAGACTGAATGGCTGTGTTGGTTACCCTGTTTAAAGGCTGACCCAGACACCCTTCAGATGAACTTCCTCCTGCCCCTTATTTCCCTGATTTTGTTTATTTTATTCCTTCAGTTGCCACACTCAGTTTGTGGCCATAGGTGAGGGTATCCATCTGTCAGTCTCCCACTCCACATTCCCACTTGTCACGAACAAGACTCTGGCTGAGAATAATCAAAAATGTATTTGTCATAAGTCTGTTTCGAATTGCAAATGCAATATTATCATGTGTAAAATTATGTTGTGTAAAGAAAAGTTTTTTTTCTGCCTGTGCTCGTTTCCAGGTCAAAAGGCAGTTGCAATCTGTGACAGAGGAGCTGTGTGCGTGCAAGAAGGAGCTTGAGACACAGACCGCAGCCATAAAGAGAGCTACCCATGACAGGGAGGAGTTGGCCAAGGACAAGGCAGCTCTGGATGTCAAGCTAAATTCCGCTGACCGAAAGGCCTGTGGTCTCACGCAGGAGCTGGTTGCGTTGAGGTCTGTGTGTGTGTTTGTGTGTATTTGTTTGTGTGGTTGGACCTCTGAAATGTTTGGGACCAATTTGATATTTAAAACCAGCTTCCCCAGTTTGTTTTTTAGCATTTGCATTCAGCATAAATTGTAGTTAGGCATGTATCAGTAATGTTTAGTTTGAGAGTGTAAGGAATGAATGTAAGTGAGCACAGTGTCCTCAAAAGCATCGCAGTGTGTATCTCTGTGTGTTTGTTTAAATAAAACCAACTGCCGCCGGGTATTTACGATCATTTTGACTTTTTTAAACAAATGTAACTTTCTAAAGCGTAGCGAGTCTCGTGTAACAAGAGTCTTTAAGTGACATGGTTTTATTTGGAAACTACGCTCATGATGGATTATTGGGTTTTATGACCTTCTACACCTAAAAGGTTCAAAGGTCTTTTTTCAGCACTCAAACCATTTTACCACTGTGTTGCAGAGGAGAGAAGGAGTCCCTGGAGACGGCCCTGTTCGAGAGCCAGGAGCTTGCCTCGTCTCTGGAGGCCGAGCGCACCAGGTTGGAGGGGGAGAGGCGCGGCTTGCTTTCAGCTAACGAGGCCTTGACGCGTGAGTAGCCTTCTCCCTCAGAGACCCCACTGTTCTCTGTGCCAAGCCCCCTGGCCGTGAAGCCTTTCCAGCAACCCACAAGAGATCCATATTTCAGCTGTGAGCTCTGCAACAGCTGGGCTGCAGCATCACTGGAGTTGCTTTCTCAGCTGACCAGGGTCTCGCCACTCTGCAAAAACATACGCATGAATCAGATAAGCAGGGGTTAAAGTGGACTGAAACGATCCAGAACAGCCCTGCAGCAGCAGCTTTAGTTGATCAGTGGTTATGTCTGATAGGCAGTTTAATACATATGATTATAAAGTAAGTTAATTTTCTCTGTGCTGCAGCCTGGCTTTGCTTACAGTTGATGCCATGGAGACACTTGCTCAACAAAATAATATTACCCCATGGTCACGCCTGCATATTTAACACACATCCTTTTAGCCTCCCCATCCCTGTCATGCTTAAAGATGCAGATGTGCTATTTTTCTTTTCTTGCTATAAAATTAGTACCACAGGACAGGAGTGAGTATAAACCTTTTTTTAAAGTGGCAGGTAAACCTAAATGAAACTATTGAAACTTGTTTGGGAATGTCGCTCTCAGAGATAGAGAAAAATGTAAGAAAGAGAGAAAGGTTATAGTTAGAGTAAAGCTGCCTTAACATGAGATATGTGACAAACATATTTAAAGCCTGCATGTAATGTTCCCACTTCTTTCAGAGATAGTGTTATCTGTTATTTCATATTGTAAAAGATTTGTTTCTGTTTTTTAAAGGTTAGATTTAAGTTTCTGAGAGTTTAAACAGCTGCAGGTCAAACATGGTCAATGTTTGGTTAGGTACTCTTGTAACAGTTAACAGTTTGATTTTAAGCTGTAGAAGCTGTTTAGTATTATTTGCCAAATTCCACTTTTTACACTTTTCTACAAGCTTTATTCTGGCTGGACAGTAGAAAGCAGTGATGCGTGAAAGCTTATGTAACATCCATTTATATTACATTTTTTATTGTATAAGTTTGTCCTTTCTGTCCACTGCACCTCCAGATCTTAGGGTGTACAGATGAGTGCCATTAAGCTAGCCTGTTCTTTGTTGCAAATAAAATATTGCTGCTTCTGTAACATCAGTGTTTTTTTAAAGTTTGTCTGCATATTTGCAAATATAATCTGTAACTGAGGTACATGGATGTATTTATCTGTGCAGGTGAAGCTGCTCAGATGCGAGCAGATGCTGAACGGCAATGTGCACAAGCAAAAGAAGAAAGAAGTAAATTTGAGGAAAAGCTTGCTCACGTGGAGAGGAGTACCCTGCTGACTTTGACCAGCAAAGAGCAAATTCACAGAGAGCAGCTCGAAGCAGAACGTCAGCAGAAGGTGCACTTTGAGTTTGCTAGTCTCACTGTCTGTTAATCTGTTAATTGTACTGACGTGTCTGTTTGCTGGTCCTCAGGAGCAGCAGCGTGCTGAGCTGATGCTTCTGCGGGAGCAGACCGAGGAGCAGCTGCGTAGACAGTGTGAGGAGCTGCGTGCGCAAAGCCAGAAGGAGCTGCAGCAGGTGCAAGGAGAGCTGGCTGGGCTGAAGCAGGAGTTCAGCCAAAGTCTCCTGCAGGCTGAGAATGAAAAGCAGCAGGTACATGAGGTGGTCTTTGCATGTTTCTAATGGTTCTCATGACTGCCAGTGATGTTTAAAATGTTGGTGTACTTGAAGGTAGGCCAGGGGACGACATCGCAGATGTGGAGGAATGTCTTAACATGAGGGTGTCAATATTCTGAGCATGCAGAAGATCTGCAGGTGAAATATACAAGACTGGAAGATAAAACAATTCCTAAAGAAAGCAGAAAGAGCATGAGTTACATGAAAAAACCTGACAAAGGCAAGCATTTTATAAATATACTCAAACAGGGTTGCGTGCAGCTATAGCCACTGAGAGGAGGGAAAACACAACCAGGTGAAGGCAATCAAGGAAACATGAGGAAATAACCTTAAGGTAAAGAAGAATAGCACGGAAGAGCAATCGTTAAAGTAAACCAGGAAGTGGAAATGAGGAAGGTAAAGGCTGAAATTCATAGATAAGACAGAGGGAGACAAAGACAGGAAAGGAGTACAGACACTAGGTAAATATAAACATTACCAACAGTAAATAACAAATAAGAACTGTGGAACCAATGGCCAAGTCAGCTTCGTTTACTGAACTACTCATGAATGATTCTGAACTCGCAGTGGGTTTTGATCAGGCTTTGTCTCAGATGGAGGCAGAGAAGGCTGTCCTCACACAGAAGCTAGCATCCCTGCGAGAGGACCTGGCCGCAGCGGACATGGACATGGAACGCCTGCAAAGGGAATCACTTCACAAACAGGAGCAGGACAAGGTAGAAATATGACAAGACCGTACTGGCTCCATTCACGTTTCCTTACTGTGCATGTAACTCAGCTGACCTGTTTGTGTTTTCATATTCTGCAGAATGAAATGGCTGTCCTTCGGTCTGAACTGCGAGAACTGCAGCTGCATTTTGAAGAGTCTTTGAACTCGAATGAGAGTGCCAAAAAGAGTCTCACTGAGCAGGTCAGAGAGTTGAACCAACAGAGAAAGCATGCGCAACAGGAGGTGGGAATTTTTTTTTACCATTTTGTTTTGTCTTGATGTAAGATTTAACTTAACTGATAACTTAACTGACTTTGACTTTATTCTCCCGAGTATTGTAGATCATACCGATCTATATTCACTGTAATACATAATCATTGTGAATTAAATACAAGCCATAGGTACAAGCCGTAGGACCCTGATAAATTCTGGTCTGTTTTTTCCCAGTATACCCGAAGAATTACCTCAAATTATCGTTTCACCGAATGGCAAAGTACCTCAGGTGTTTTCTGTAATTATGCTGTCACAACATACTATCTAGAAAGGTATCGTGACTCTTGGTTTTTATTAAATATATTGTGTATCAGTTGGCTCTCACTAAATTGGCACAGATTTGTACAGTAGTGTCACAGAAATGGTTCGGAAACTTTTAGCTTGTTTGGCTTGGCATTGGGTGGGAGATCTTTCATCTGCTTCTGCTGTGAGGGAGAGTTTGCACCAATTTGTACCAGTGCATGCAAGAGCCATTTACCATAAGCCTATGTTGACGTTGGCTGGTGTCACAGAGCTTTGCTAACATCAGGGTGCCATCAGGTGCAGGGTGCACTGGGCCAAATCCTGCAAGGAAAGGTGGTGCGGTGTCCTCTCTTAAGACTTGTACTCAGCTCTCAGTTTCTGTGTCCTTTTCCTGTCAAGTCCACAGGGGAAAAGTTTGGTTCTGTTGACCTTAATATAAACATTAAAGTGCAATTAGAGACTATAATTTTGGCTCAGTGACATACCTCTTGGAGCCAAATGAGGGAGCCGTAAATCTCATCTCTCAGGGTTGCTTAGGGTCAGGAATCCAAGCACAGTGTCGCTGGGCGTTTTAGTGAAATAACAAGCTCACACTCACCTCATTAAGATGTAACTGCAGAGTTGTAAAGGCCCCACCATGCCATGATTTAAAAGCTTGGCCTCCCTGGAAAAGGGGATTGTTTATCTGTGTGGGGCTTATTGGTTTCATTTAAAAAAGAAGCGAAATTTAGAGTCACCCTGTCTTCATGCTGTCTCCTTAGTCATGTCAAAGTATAGTGAATGGGGATGAGTGGAGCCAGAGCAGAAGAGTTTTGAGGTTTGGCCGGTCCTCCCTACCATATATCAAGTCAGGCTTCAGCAGCGTTGTCATATTTGGCCACCCCTGCTCGCTTCCTTGTTTGATTATTTTCACTAATCCCATCTCAGGATTCTCATGTCAGAAAGCAGGACTGAAGGCATGTGACAAAGAACTGGAGAGCATGAAAGAAGAAGAACGATAGGGGGAAAGAGGTAGAATGAGAAAGAGGAGGATATCGTCTCTGGTACCATAATATCAAATCAAAGTTTAAGTTAACCCCTTGTGTAAATAAGCCAGTGGTGGAGTGTTTATTTTCTCCGTCGCAGCAGCGAGAGGCTGGCTCCACTGGGACTCCGGGTCCCCCTCTCCCATCCGCATAACACAACACTGCTGCCCTCATCTTCTCTGCCCCCTCCACTGCCCCCCGCCCCCAAAAAATCAGATAAAATAAAGTATAGTTGGGCTGGATCAGCACTGGCTTGTTTTTTCTCACTTTAGAGTTTATAAGGACGAACCATCTTGTGTGGCCTCTAAACATAACACTCTTCCTCCTCCTCATCCTGCTCCTTGTCCTCCCTCTTCTCCCTCCTTCTCCTCTACCACTTCACCAGGGGGGTTGCTGTTTATCATGTTGCTCTCTTCGCACCGTGAGCTGCAAAGAGGAGACAGGGAGAGACAGCACCTGGCTAAAGGCCCAACTGGCTCTTATGCGTGCCCCGCTGAGCTCGGGCCTCCCTTCTTCTTTCACTACAACACACAACATGTTGCCATAAAACAGAATATAGGTCAGAGAGTATTTTGAGATAGTGCAGATAATGCTTAAAATAGGAGATGTTGAGGAATAGCTTTCAAACAGTGAGGCTATGATACATTATCCGATCCTAAGTTGGTATGCAGGAGGATTTTGTTACCGAATAAATTCTGGGTTGGAGCGAGAAGAACTCGAGAAAAAAGCTCAGTGTTTCTAAACTATTTATTTCATTTTCTTGCTCTTGTTTGTGACCCTCTAATTTTCTTTATTGATACATCATGCCTTTAATTCTCTGTAACTTTCCCACGAAGTTGGAGGGCCTCCGTCAGCAGCTGCAGGATGGAGAGGATGGACGTGTTAAAGGGCAAAGGGAGTTGATTGAAGCTCACAGAGAGCTTCAGAGCTGCGCACAGGAGCGAGACAAGTTACGCAAAGATGCCGTGGACCTGAGAAGACTCTTGGGTGATGAGACCCGAGAGAAAGAGGCCATCCAAGCCTCAAACCAGGAGCTGAGAGCTCTCGTGAAGCGAGCCGAGAGTGATAACAATAGGTACGACTGCCATGCAGGGCACGTTGCTGTGTTTCATATTTTCTATTGTGTAAATGTTAACCATGTCTTGGCTAGTTTGAGACGAGCTGTGGAGGAGAATGAGCAGAAAGTGGCCGTCTTGGGGGAGCAGAGGAGCTCGATGCAACAAGAGGCAACGACTCTTCGGAGCGGCATGAGAGAGCTGGAGAAGTCTCGTCTGCAGGCGCGCAGAGAACTGCAGGAGCTGCGCAGACAGGTGAAGGATGACTGAGGTCACTGGTTTCCATCTGATTTATTTGAAATGGAGAATTATATCTGAGTAGTTTGAGCTGTGCTAACATGAACAGGTAAAGGTCCTCGAAGGAGAGAACATCCAGCAGAAACAGGAACTGCGAGAGCTGCAGGCCAGGGTATGTGAGGAGGAGCAGAAGGCGGAGGAGGCACGTCGTGAGGCTTTCACTCTCAAGCAGAGAGTGCTGGAGTGTGAGGCTGGCAGGGAAGCAGTGCTAAACGAGGTAGAAGGCCTCCGGGAGTTAGTCTGTTAACAACACGCTAGAGCAAACATTCAGCCTTGGCTAACATACCTCACAGGCACACTCACACAGATACAGGCAGCATGAACCATAACACACTACTGCAGCAGGGATGGGTTTGAAAAATCCAAATGTTGCTCAACATTTGACCAATTATTGAATTATAAATTCATTATTCAAGCTCTTCAGTTCCATAAATTCACATTGAGGGTCCCTAAATTCCCATGACCCCTTCTAGCAGTAAGTGAATATCGGGTAGATGTGTGTATTCTGCATGCCAGAATAAATTGATGATCATTATGATATATTGGAGCGCTGATTAATGATGATGTTTCCCTTTTCAAACTACATATAAACCAGTCTGTATGCTCAGTAAACCACTTTAGGTAATGGCCAATATATTCTCCAGTTTGATGTGAAACAGGCCGAACCAAGAACGTTTTAAACATAAAACACCTCCACATTATCTAAAACCAATCTGAAAACATTTTTGACAAATGATCAAAATTTTTTAAAAACTCGTGAAAATAGAAGGAAAAATAAGTGCAATGTCAGCAATAAGTTTCAGTTTTTCTTAAATCCATTTGCTGTTATTACAACTTACACTTAACAGCAAGTCTGCAAAAAGTGCAAAACCTTTACGTTTAGAATATTTTGGAGCTACACTGCAGTACTACGTCTTTATAAGCCTAACATGCGGCACAGTTGGGTATGGGAATGACAAATTTTATTTGAATTCAAAGAGAAATATAGAACTGCTCTTAATTTAGGCCAGTCAGCCAGTGGATCCAAACCCAGGACCATACCTCTGAGCATTAAATATGTCGCACCAATACACACTTTGTCCCACATGTAGCTTGATGGGATCCCATCACTTAAGGTGGACTTCATCTTTGAAACTCCCCCCTTCACCCCAAATGGAAAAGAAAAAGAAAGAATTGACAGGATTGTGGGTTTCATGTGATGATTTACTCATGAGACCGGTGTCCTTTTTCGTTTTTCTAGAAACGAGAAAAGTCTTGATGTATAAAAGTTAAACATTTGCTTTTGGAAGAAAGTTTGTTTTTATCTGACATGTAGTGGGTTATAAAGAAGGGTCAGGGGTCCACAGTATATTAGTCAGTTGTTGTTACTCCTTACTTTCTTATTTCTGGGGATTTATCAGTGAAGTCGACAAGCTTGTCATCGGGAAACAGATGAACTCACTACTGAACCCATGTTGTTTTTATTTACACAACTATATTTAGGCCACTAGAAAACCCTCGGGACACAGTTATCAATGATGATGTTTTTTGGTGTTGTTAAAGATTCAAATACATGTAAAGATGGAAAAACAAAAACCTGATCATCATTTAGACAAAGATTAACATATTTTGTATTGAGATTTTGGTCTCCTTAACGTTTTGGTTTAGGAGCATTTAATAACCTATTAATTTATCAGGTCAAGCTGTGTCCTCAAATTGTAATAGATTTTTAATTCTGTTATTGGTTTGTCACATTTATCACATGAATGCTACTAAACATTTTCTTCTTTATATAATAAACACATGATGGACCATAATTAGTTTTGCTGATTTTTTCTTCATGTTTGCACAGGTCGCAGGTTTACAGCGTCGTGTGATGGATCTGGGGTCAGCAGAGCATCAGAACCAAGAGCTGCTGCGGGAAAAAGAAGCTTTTCAGCGGCAGAGTGACCAGAGGCACAGAGAAACCACCGCCCAGCTGGAGGCGGCACTGGAAGATTCTGGGACGCAGATCAAGGAGTTCTCCATGCAGGTTGGTGTTGCTAAAAACAAGGCCCAGAGCCTGGAGGAGCAGCTGGAAGTGAGCGATGCCAAATGCAGGGACCTGGAGCTCAAGTTGGCAGGGCTGTATGCAGCTCTGCGCCGCACTGTTGGCATCAACCATATGAGGCTTTCAGACAAACCAGGGTCACGAAGACGGCCTGCTTCTCCTTGGAGAGGCCACTTCTATTCAAAAGGTATAGTTGGGTCTTATATTGGGCATTAAGGTGCCATGTTTCTCTCTGAAAAGTTGAATTGATTGTGTCTGGTTAGGAGGAGAGAGTGTGGCAGATGGATCTCTGATCTCCGTGTCTTATGGTGAAGACAAAGAGCTAGACTTGGAATCAGTGAATACAGCTCTGCGGGAATTCCAGCAAGAACTCACAGATGCCCAAAGAGACAGGGTATATTTAAAACTCTTAATAACTGATTATAAGTTCAATGATTCAAACTCATGAATGTTTTTTTCACTTAAATAAATGCTTTAATTTCCTTAGGATGAAGCCAAGGCTCAGATAGTCAGTCTAACTCAGCATGTGACTGAACTCAAAGGCAGTCAGGATAAATCATCCTCTCAAATACTACAACTACAGAAGTCTCTGAAGCAATTAGAGGAGGGTAAAGACCCAGTAGACCCTTCACACATATACAAACTATCAGTAGTTATTTGCCTAAACAAGCAATACGTTTTACATGTATAACAAATACGTATATTCTTTCAGGAAATCTACACCTAGAAGAACGATTGAACCAGGCACACAGTTCGCTTTCCCTGCAGGAAGAAGTAGCACATCGCGCAGAGAGAGAGAAGAGAAGTCTTGAAGAGGAGCTAGCTCAGCTCAGGACTTGTCTGCAAACAGCTCAGGCTGAATCCAGAGCACTGCAGGTGCGTAAAAAGCAAAAAAGTGTTGAGAGAAGTGCTGACAGCATCTTCTTTGAGGTTTAGGAAATCCTGTTCTTCTCCCTCTACAGGACAAGTTGGAGGTTGTTCGAGAGTTGGAAACCTGTTCAAATTCAGAACAGCGGAAACTGAAGGAGTCTCTGGAGGCAGCAGAAGGCAGGGTGAGAAGTCTGGAGCTTTCTCAACGTGCTCTCGAAGGCGAGCTGCAGAGGGCCCAGCTGAGGGTGGCAGAGCTGGATGCTGAGGCAGGCGCGTTGCAGGAGCGGCTGACGGACATAAGGAGGAAGCTGGGTGAGAGTGAAGACCGGTGCGCAGCACTGAGGGTTAGTGAGGAGAGGCTGGCCGCGTCATTGGCTCGAGCTGAACAGCATGAGAGCCAGCTGAGAGAGCAGATTCACAAACTGTCAAACACCCTCAGTGACAGCAGGAGCAACACAGGAGCCCTGCAGGAGCAGATATCACAGCTGCAGAGGGCTCTGACTGCCAGCGAGCACGACCGAAGGCTGCTTCAGGTACAGTCTGCCACCTGAACCCTCCATCCAGCAGGAGAACAACTCCCATGTTTTAGCTGGCCTCATCAGCTCCAGCATATTTTTTATTTACACTCTACTGTGGTTTCATTCAGAGTCGTCAAAATCTGAGCAGATAATTAGATGCTTCATCTATCTCACCCAGCATTTTATCTGTTGATTAGAGGTCTAAAAGATTCTAAATGGTCTGTAGCGATCAAGACTGAAATTGGGTTAAATTTGGTTCAAAACTTAAATTAACTTGATCTTTTGATTCAATTGGCCTTTTGTTACAACCATATATTATTTTCGCAATGTCCAACTGCACTAAAATAAATGAATTGTTGATAATGTATAATTACTCTGCATTTACTAATTTTGGCTATGACATCTTTCTTCTGCGTACCCAATAAAGGAAAGAGTTAAAGTGTCATGACTTCAACCAGACAAATGGCTGTTGGGGGATTTCAACAGCCATTTGTCAGAGTAAATGTCCTAATATTTGCTAATATTTGCTAACATGGTGCCACAAGTGAAAGAAGCACCTGGAAACCAAATGTCCCTTTTGAGAGAAACTTCAAAAGAGAGCTGGATCTAAACCAGAGGCAACAAGACTGTTGGTTGGACTCTCTGATTGTGTCCTATATGGAGATGAAGGCAAGATGTAAGCTAGTGGAATATTCTTGCAAAAACATTTTACAAATGGGCTTTCACAGAAACCAAACAGAAACTGATGGATATGACACATGATCCAGCTAATTTGCACAGAAATGAATACATCTGTGTCTTGAATTTTTGGCTTGTCTTTAGTGTAACTTGGGCACAAAAGGTTTTCAAAAACACTGATTTAGATTTAGTGACCAAGATGCAAATGTATATGTTTAGTAAGGCAACCAAAGTGTACCAAGAGGGATTATTTGAGTTACTTTTTCACTCTTATTAGCAGTCTGGCCATTCTGGCCTTTGACATAAACAAGGCATTTTCTCCCAGAGAACTGCCGCTCACTGGATTTTTTTCCTTTCAGACCATTTTCTGTAAACCTTAGAGATGGTGATGTGGGAAAATCCCATGAGCTCATCAGTTTCAGAAATACTTAGACCACCTGTCAAACACCAACAACATTCAGATTCACCTAAATCATCATTCTTTTACACTCTGGTGCTCAGTTTGAACTTCAGCAGGTCATCTCGACCATGTCTAAATGCTTAAATGCTGAAATTTCATTGACTGTTAGATATTTAAGTTAATAAGTTGAGTTGTATATCTTAATGTAACACATGTTTTATTGTATATTGTACGTGAGAGTATTTGTACTTGTATTTGAGCCTCTGGACTGTCAGAACATTTTTGCCCTCATGGCACAGCAGGCAGTCAAAAGTAAGGTCACCTTACAGAAAAAAGGGCATAAGTTTGAATTTATTGACCATCTAAGATGTTTGCAGAGGTGTGGCCAACGAGGAAGTCATCCATTGTATTCTGTTTTTGTCGATGTTCGTGTGTCCATAGGAACGTCTGGACAAAACACGAGACGCCCTTTCAGAGAGTAAGAGGCTGAACCACACGCTCACAGAGCAGAACCAGAACCTTCGAAGAGACCAAGAGGACTCAAACGTTAACATTTCTGAGCTACAGAAACATAACAGAACACTGAAGGAGGTGAGTCACATTGGTAGAAGTGTAAGCAAATACAGGTACAAAGGTCAAGACACTGTTTTGATGTGTGGTTGATTAACTGTGTCCCAGAGCCTGAAGCAACAGCAGGAGGCTGAGCTTCAGATCTCCCAGCAGCTGCACGGAGAGAAGAAAGAACTCCAAGAAAAGGTCACCAGTCTCCAGAGCTTCTTGCAAAAGCTCCAGAGTGACAGAGCTGAGATCGAGAAGGTGGTGACACGCTTTGGTAAAGACAAATCTGCACTTAGAAAGGCGCTGGAGAAGGTGAGCTGGTTGGCCTGCTGCACGGTGCTTTCAATCACTAATTACACTTATCAGCTTTCTTTCCAGAATTCAGAAAGCTCGGCGAGGTTCTGTGTGGCTGTTGTGTCAGTGTGTAAAAATAAAACCTGTAAGCAGCAAGTTAGCTTAGCACAAAAACTGTAAAGGTATTAATTAACATTAAAAAAGTAACACATTTTGGTAAGTCCTCTACAAATAAAGTTTATTATTTAAACAAGGGATCACCAAAAATGCAAAACAGTTACGCCACTCATATTCTTTAACTGCTGTATTTCTTATTAAACTCTGAAGGGCCCAAGCTTTAATTTAACAGCTAATATGGCTGAGTAAAGTATTGAAAGTATTTTTTTGAAAAGATTGTCTTTCTCATACCTGTGTAGTTTCCTTTATTTATGGGCGATGTTCTGAAATATTCTAATGTTATTATTTATGGAATCTAAGTAATTTTATCCAAAGCCATCATATTCCCAGCTGATCTTTATGCAACACTGGTCTGGTGTCGAAGGTATATATTGAATGAAACTACACCCGCCTCTGAAAGCTACCATCTGTTTATCCAAACAGAGACCAGTACCAGGGAGATAGTATTTGGGTATCTGGGCAACAAACAGTTTTCCAAATAAGCAGCAAGTTTGTCTGAGCTCTGGTTGCTCTGGTTGTCAAACGAACAAAAAAACATGCACTTTTGAATTTCTCTGAATCTTGCTGTTGTTCTGTTAGCCATGATGCACGGAAAAACCTTTAGAAATAGAAATAGATTTTGTGTAAATATATTTTACACACAATCCCCAATGTCGTCGTCACACCAGTGGACTGTTTCCTGTGAAAACTATGAAAAGTTATAAGAAAAATAAATTGACATATGTATAGTTGGAGACATTTTTACAAATTAAAAATATCACAGCAATATCACAAGAGAAAACACTGATGCTGTAGTTATAAATAAGCATGAAAGAGGATTATTCATTATTTTGTGCTTTTATGTCATAAATCAACATAAAAGTTAAAAAGAATAAGAACAGTAGTGACAAATACTGAGAATCATTCCCAGTTACTAAAAGGCAAAAAGCCATGATCTTAACTTCTTCTTTTTTTTTTAACCCAGGCCCTAAAGTATTACTCTGCTTTTGGTCAGTGGACCTAAAAGATGTTATTGCTGAATATGAGGTAAAATATCTGTAATATACGAGGAAGCCAAACCACAATTGGCTTTAAATGTAATTAAAGACTGCAAATTCTACAACTGCTGGAAGCCTTTGTATGACAGCAGCCAGGTCTGAAGTAATCCACGTTTAGTGTTGGTCAGAAGACTCCTGGACCAAGTGAAGACATATAAGACACATAAAAATACTGAACACTGCTTTTATTATTCTGTAGTTTAGTGTTATTATTTCCTGAGCTTTCTGTTTTCTGTAGAATGTCGTCCCAAACTCAGGGAAATACAGAGGTGGACTGTGGGAACCGAGAGGCTCTGCGCTCGCCTTCTGCTACACCGATTACAGGAAGGCACGCGGTGCAGAATGATCATGGTAAAGTCGTTCACGTTATGTCACCCTCACACTGTTGTCAGGTGGAGATGGAGAGGTTGAGGAAGGAGGAGGAGGCAGCATCTGTCGCCAGAGCACGAGAGGAGCTGGAGCAAAGGTTGCGCAGCCTGGAGCAGCAGCTGGCTGGAAAACAGGACGAGGTGCAGACTCTGCAGGTGAGAAGCTCCAGGATTACAGCAGAGGATGGCGCAGGGACTGCACTGGCAGCACAAACTGTTCTATGGGATTTATACTTAACCCTCAAACAATCCAGCTGTTCCAACAACTGAGATTATGGTTATATTTTCATCAGAAATACTGTTTTTAATGGCTCTGTTCATTTCTCATACAATCCTGTTTCCTTCATCTGTGACAGACATTCTAAAGTGTTCTAGTGTTCATAATTATGACGATAAAAACTCAATATAACCAGAAAATATAATTTCACCTGTCATCGCTTCAAGTCGCTGAATTTAATTGAGACTGAGTCATTTCTGAGGACTCCATTGGTGCTAGAGACAGAATGAAAGATGGACTGGTTAGTGAAGTCAGCTGAATGTGATGAGCAAGGGTTGGATCTGACTTTGAAACCACCCCCACCCCACCCCTGATAATCTTTCTTTCTGGCTCTAATAATGACTATAATTTATAAAATGGACTTCATGTTTTTTAGGGTAAAGTTTTCAACTAGCAATAAAAAAAACTTTACCCTGGCCTCGGAACGCCTTGGTGTCCCCCCGGATGAGCTGGAGGAGGTGGCTGGGGAGAGGGAGGTCTGGGCTTCTCTGCTTGGGCTGCTGCCCCCACGATCCAGCCCCAGATAAGCAGAGGAAGATGGATGGACTTCATGTTTTACTTATTATGACCTGAAACTAGAGTCCATGAACTCATCAGTACAGTTAGTTTTGGGGGTCACAGAGTGAGGGAGTTGAAGGTCCTTTTCCCACTGACTCCGATATAACCAAACTTCTTTTATGAAACACAGGCACTAAAAATTGCACGGTGGTACGGTGGTGGTTGCCACTGTTGAAGGTCCTGAGTTCAATTCCACCATCAAGCTGGGGTCTTTCTGTGTGGAGCTTGCATGTTCTCCCCGTGTTTGCATGGGTTCCGGGTACTCCGGCTTCCTCCCACAGTCCAAAGACATGCACTTAGTGGGGATAGGTTAATTGCAAACTCTAACTTGCCCATAGGTGTGAATGTGAGTGCGAATGGTTGTGTGTCTATGTGTGTCTGCAACAGACTGGCAACCTGTCCAGGGTGTACCCTGCCTCTCGCCCTGAGACAGCTGGGATAGGCTCCAGCGCCCTCCACGACCCTGAAAAGGACAAGAGGAAGCAAATGGATCAATGGATGGGCGCTAAAGCATCGAAGTTCTTCAATGCAATGTTTAGGACAAGCAGTACCAACAAACAGTTTCACAGCAAATATCATAAAGACATTTAACAGACTGAAAAAATCACAACAGTGACGTGACCCCTTTGGATCAATCCAAAGAGACCTATTCTTAAGAAGAAGGACACGAATTCATTTTCTTTTATTTCTTATATTAATAAAGGGTAGACAAACATTTAAATGTTATGAATCAACACCACGGAATGCAGTGGATTCAAGCTAATTATGCCCAAAGACCAGAGCTTGTTTCAGAAAGCAGGTTTAGCAAAGCTGAGTGTAAGATATCCTCTGAGCATGTTCACTGTGATTTAAGCACATGGGTAGATAATGCAACATACAGGAATACAGACTAAAATTCACCAAAATAACATTCTGGATAAGGTCAGGAGTCAGATTCTGTTTCACTCATATTTTTATCTTCAGCTGCATTTTGTCCTCGTCAGGTTCAAGCTAAATAATTGGTTTTCAAAATCAAATGAAAATTTTGGTAGGATTATGATTTTTATTATTAGAGGAACATGGATTTTAAGTGCTTAAATAATGACTCACCTAATTAAAAGGACCCTAAGATGATGTTTCTGAGATAAATACCATCCATTTTCCACTGGTGGGTCTGTTTTCATATATCCCACGATGTGCATACTCATGTACATGCATACAGAGTGAACTGGGCTAACTCAGTTAAACTTTTCTGGACCCAAAGAGGAAGACTTTTCCATCTCAAAGTTCAGGAGTTAAACTCTAAGTTTGTGGTTTCTGGAACAGGATCCAGATGTTGTACAGCTGTAGCATTCAGGTGTGGCAGAGAGAGAGAGAGAAAGGCGGTGTCTTCCATAAAGACGCCAAAATGTCAGTGGATGTGACAGCAGCCCATAAAGACACAACAAAAGAATTGTGTAAATCAGAAAATGCAGAACTTAAAGACAGCTGCCTTCCAAATAATGTGTTTGTAAAAACAATTTGTGATCAGAGAACCCCACCAGGAGACTAAAAGCACACAAAATCCCCAACTTTGACCTTTTCTCTGTGTGTTTTCAGTCTCAAAATGTTATCTGAATTGTCCTCAGGCCCACATCTCCCAGTCGGAGCATGCTCACGCACACCGCCTCCTGGAGGTGACAGCCCGCCACCACCAGGAGTTGGATATGGAGACGGAGCGTCTGAGAGATAGTCAGCTTCAGGCAGAGCAGGCTTTGGAGAGCAGGGAGAAGGCACATCGACAGAGGGTCAGAGGCCTTGAAGAACAGGTATCTTAAATCTACCTGTGAATGTTTTCTATGTGACAACTGATGTTGTCATTTAAAACAAAAATGTTTTTTCACAGGTGCTGGCGCTCAAAGAGCAGCTCGATCAGGAGACGAGAAGACGACAGGCCTATTTCAATCAGATGCTTCAGCCCGGCGTGTAGCCAGAGTGAGAGCGTGCTCCTCTGCCTCCATTGGCTACTTCCCAACAGCGTTACGTTTCAACTTACATCTCCAGGCAGAGAAACACACTCCTTCATTCGCTCCCACCCTGCACATGTGCACACAGGATTACATTAATCCAAAGGAAAACTCAACAACAACAAACAAAGAGCGTTTTGTTTATAAGTGAACTGGATGTGCCAAATTGTTTTAAGGATTTCCTCTGACTCACCGCAGTTGGCGTTTCAAAGTCTGCTCATGCTGTGTCATTTTTTAAGGCTTTCTCGGTTGATACTTTCTTCTTTGTCCTAGATTTTTTTTTTTTTTTGCAAACTCATTTGTCATATTGATCAGGTGAATCCTAATGACAATATAGATGAGTCCAGATCCAAATATTTACAATAGTCAATTGCAGATTTTAAATGATTTTTTTAGGATGTCAAAAAAGACTAAACAGATTAATGTTGTGGTGTTTGACTTAATCAGTATTAATGGTGCAGAAATTGTCGTTATTTTCAATAAACTAAAGCACAGTTGTAAAGTTTGGTTTCACAATAGTGTTGGCTCTTTCACAGCGTGTGAGTTTTGCACCCTTACAGCATTTGTGAATTTAGTGTTTCCTGTGTGAGAGAATGATCTTCTGTCTCTGTTGCCATTGATTTCTGTCAAAGATAGGCACACACTCCTCATTATGCTTTAAAAGTTCACTGCCACTTCTCCTGTAATCATCCACAGCCCTGAAACGTTGCAGTAACGTGTTTTCATTCTGACTTTGAGTATCTTAAACACCAGTAATCCCTTTCCATTTTCTTCCATTTAAATTCACACTCATTTCCCCAACAGTTCACACACGTCTTCTCAGTGTGTCACATAGCAGGAGTTTCACTGAAAGGGGAAAATCCTGTCAGAGTTTCTTTAAAGCAGCCCTTTGATTACCATAGATCCGCCCAGTGGTTATCCAGTTACCGGCCCCTTTCTAGCTATTGGCTGGAAGGAGCTAATTATGCAAGGTAGTGAATCCCTGTGGGGGAGGTGGGGCCAAAGCTGAAAGAACTCCTTTGGCAAGCAGAATAGAGCTTTTATTGAGGATATTTCTAAGCTGACCATCAGGGACCAAATCACTGGATTGTTTAAAAAAAAATCTCAGCTGAATCAGGTTGCTCGCCCTCTTTCATTCCTTTCCCTCGTTTCATTTCAGTGAGACGGAGTGTAGCTCATGCAGTGCCCAGCAGCAAGCAGAATGCAAGGAATCTCCAGTATTCCCCTGTCTCACACAAGAAGCCCAGTTCACTACTGAAGGACAAGTGAGGAGAACCAGAGAGCAGTCAGAGGAGGATTTAGAGGGAGAACGTGCGGTCTTGTCTTGTTCTGCTCTGCTCTTGTTGCCTCAGGTGTACGCTCTCCTCCCTCCCTTACGCTGTGCCTGCTGTCAACTCCATCCCTGGGTGGCTGAGGCCATGGTGCTGGTGCTGCAAGCTCTGCTGCCCTGCTTCTGCACCCTCTTCTTCATGACCCCGCTGCCCGGCGTGGAACCCGCTGTGCCCCTGGAGGACTTCTACCCCTTTGGCCAGGACAAGGGGGACTCCCAGACCATTGCTCAGGATGACGGCGGCTCCGGGCTCCTGGAGATCTCTGTTGCATTCCCCTTCTTTGGAGACAGGCACACAGGACTCTATGTGAGTACAGAGGAGTGTGTTTCTGCTGATGTGTGTTTAGAAGTCACTGGTTATGAGTGTGCATGCGCTTGGTAACTGGCAATTGGATCTGACATGTTGTGGATCGTATAAGAGCCTCAGGGAGCTGAGATGTGGCACACAGCCAAATGCTACATTGCGGTACCCTCAGAGAATTTGTATATGTTCATGTAGAATATTGCGTTTTCCCCTCACGGGTGTAATCATACTCCTCCGTGACTCTCTCTTAACATCTGCCCCTCTGTGCACTCGAGGTCTCTCGAGTGCACAGAGGCAGAGCGAGAGACAAACTATTAGCAGAACAGTGGTAACTCCTGTTATAATAAATCTGCAAAGAGCTGTTAAAGGAAGTGACAGTTTGTGTTCTTACTGTCGCCGCAGCATCTGCGAGTGGTTCTGTTTTCAGAAGGAGCGAGAGAGCGGAGGGAAAATATGCACAGCAGAGAGAGAGAGAGAAACAGCACTCATGGGAGGAAGCCCAACGGTTTGACAAGGATTTTCGCACAGCACAGTGAAACAGCCTTTGATCTGCCTTTGTCATGTATTGGGTTCGGTTCCAGCGCATGGAAAGGCAGAACTCCCTTAAATCAACACCACCTGTTGTGGTGAGGCATCTGCGTTTGCGCTTCATATCTCCCCTTCCTCCCTGTTCAAACACTGGGCAAGGGAGGCTGAGGAACCATGGCAACAATGGGCAAGGTCAGAGGTTGTTTTTCTAATCTGAGCGTTTACGCCACGAGCGGTGAGGTCAGTCTCCTCATGTGGAAAAATGTAAAACTCTCCTGCATCTAAACGCAGCGTAAAGACAGAGGCGTGATGTTTACAAGCACAACTGCTGGCACTTCTCCTTTAACAATACTGATACTCTGAGTCAAATTAGACAAGATAAGACATGTTACTGTTTGCTTGGCTTGTTGATCTTAGACTGAATTATCATCTGATAGAGAGATAACAATCTAAATCTAAAAAATGTGCTGTGTTGGTAGCAATGTGATACCTCGTGGCTCTCGCTTTGCCTCTCATTCTGAGGTCAGAGAAAGCAAAAGCAAATTATAGAAACCACTTGAAATTACAGTCACGCTTGTTTTAAAAGCCTCACCTGAATCCATTTAACATGCGCTGTAAAGCAAGCAGCCCACAGGGCAATATCTGCCACCAGACAGCTGCTTTGAACAGGTAATATTTCAGTGAGTACTAAAGGGGTAAATTTGTATGAATAATTTCTGCCAGGAGTTTGTTCCAAGCCTCTGGGCTACATGGAAGCTGCAGAATCAGACTGGTTTTAGATGGTATGTGGGCACTGTCATGCCTCATTATCATAACTGATTATGTTGAGCAGTAAATATGCCTCAGAATGTCTTTCTGAAGCAGGATGTCTTGTTTGCACGAGTTTCCATAGATTTAAGGATGGTCACAGCCATGCAGTGCTTGTTTACAGATACTTTTAATGTCACCTAAGATACTGACTTGGTACCACTCCAGTCCCATTTCTGCCTCGTAACCAGGCTGTCCCTCTGTTACGGTCTGTGTCAGGGAGTTTTCTCATGTTTCTCTCCTCCTCCGGGTCCTCCCTCTCCTCCTCCCTTCCTCCCACGCCTCAGATAACATGGCAGGGGTCTTCCCCCTGGAACTGTCCAGCTGCTTTATCTGAGAAATGACCAATCACTTTAACAGAATGCAGATGTATCTGCAAAGCATCTTAGAGGGCTTCTAAACAATGCGTTTCGTGGATTAACTACTCTTACGGATGACCAGCGTAAACACCGCGAAGGAGGACATCCAAGGTCAGAGAGGAAAGAACACAAGTTTAAAAGCAGATGTGAGAATAGACGGGCACGATCAAAGGGAGTTACTGCAGAGACAAGACTCTCTGGACAGTGGAAAAGTCCCAAGCCTTTCCGTGGATTAAATTGACTGTCACTGGAAATAAATGCATGTAAACAACATTTCAGTACGTTTAAAGGTTTCCACTGAGAGCGTTCCGTAGCGTATCTGCATTTTTACAGATTACACATCTGCTAGTGCTCATCTGGTCTTCTGAAGAGCACCAACACTTTGTGCAGTTTCATTCACTCGGTTTCACTCACCACCGTGTATGGCCCAAAGATGTGTGTGTAGAGTTTTATTCTTTGTACTCTGCATGGGTGCATTTTACATGCATGTGTAGGATGAGAGATGTGTGTTATATTAAAAGCAGTTCATTCACCAATGGAAACGTTTTTTCTGCACATACTTAAAAAAGTCTTAAAATCTTCAAGTGAATGATGCTCTTTTAAAGAATCGTGCATTTGGGAATACACTTCTTCGCTTTGTTGCAGAGAGTTAGCGGAGGAGGCTGATGCCACTTTCAAGCAGTTTGGGGAAAATCTCTCTAAAAATAACACTCACAATGGGAGTACTTCAGCTACAGCAAAGCAGGAATATTTATTTGTTCACAGGTCATGCGTGACCCAAAAATAAATGAAATGCCTCACTGTTCACGGGTGTGTGTAGGAATGTCCCTACAATGTTAATCAATCACTGCTCATGAGGAAAAACCTTTGTTAGTTTTGTTGATGGAAGAAGTCAAGCATCTCGTATTTGCTTAGTTATGGTCACAGTGATTCTCTCTGAGATTCAGGACTTATAGTCATGATGACTTAGCAATGCCCGCGTGCTCTTGCACATGCATTACACAAAGGTCAAGTGTGTGATTGCCTGATGAATGTCTGACCTGGGTGTTCCCAGCACTCAGGATAAAACAATCCAGTTCTGTATGTAAGAAAGAAATGTAGGCTTTATCTTTGGCAGTACATACAAAGCAACACATTCGACTCCAACTCTTACACGTGTCAAGTGCCCAGTCTTAGCATATATTAAAAAAAAAAAATACTGACTCTTAATATTTATTTGTGGGGAGACAAACACGTTTCATTAAAGCAATGTAAAAAATCTGCTACACGGACAGACAAGAAAAAAACGGGTGAGGTTCGAACACCAATAAACACAGAGGACATTCAATTTCATGAAAACATCTATGACGTAAACCACCCCAGAAATGTAGCCCTCGAGAAAAACATCATCTATAAGAAATATAGATTTATTTAATCATCATGAAAAAGTCATCAAAATACAAAAAGTCATGTGTTGTTGTCTGCAGTTGAAACGCTACAGTACACTAAAGAATTGTATACATGTATATATTGATCACATTAATTTTTTTTAAATGTGTACAAAAGCATTATAAATACAAACATCGTGAATAAAAGTGTCAAACCTAAAAATCTTGTAACAGTGAGAGATTATTGGATGTTTGGATTGAACTCATGACGACTCATAGCGAAACACGTTTATTTTTCCCACAGACAGCATGAATGTGACGAGCGAAGTGCGGCTCTGATCTGCGCACTCATTGGCTAATTTGTTTCTGGATTATCCTCCTTTCTGACACAGAATGGCCAACATTTACCAAATAAACTTTATGTTCCATTTAACATGACTCAATATGAATCCCTGCAGTAGACTTGTGACTTTTGACCAATAACATCTGGTAAAGGCCCTCAGCGACCCTGAATTGGATAAGTGGAAGAAAATGGGTGGTTGGATGGACCCGAAATAAGTGAATGAGGCCATAAACTCAAAGGAAAGTGTTTATTGAGGTCAGGTCTGAGGGCCATTATCCCATAGACTTCTAGAGGACTGGAATCTTTTTCCAGCCACAGGTATCACCCCCTGGAGGCCATTAAAAAGAATGCAGTTGTAAAGCTACATCCATCTCTTATACTGTGTATGGTCTTACTCAATAATATATATTTTTTAGAAGAATATTTAGCAGTGCAGGTGTTCTGTTTGGTTTTGTATGCAGCAGAATGTGAAGAAAAAAAAGACTCTGAAGGTGGGATATTTCACCAAGTGTGAAGTCAGCAGCCGCTTTTGGACTCGGCATTTTGAAACCTTAATGCTAGTGTTTTGGTTGCCACCATGTTAGGTTCTGTTGGCGACAGAAGTGACTAACTCCAGTATCTAGTATTTTTTTTTAAGCCCCGTATAGAGTTTGTTTTGAACAGGGAGAACATCGATATCGGCCGAAACTCTGTTTCCCAGGATGTAAACATGTCTGCTTGTGTTACAAAATTGTAATTTTTTAAGTCTAAGGGGACTGGGTCACTTTTGGAGTCAGCCTTAAGTGGTCACTCATGGAATTGCAATTTATGATTTGATTTTTCAACCCATGAGGTTGCTGCTTTGATCGTAACCTGTAGATGACAAATGAGGTCCTTGATAGAAGTAATTTTAAGCTTTTGCACTTTTAACTGTATGACTGACAAATTAAGACTATATTTGAGTGCCTTTACATATATATTACACCAACTCTCCACTTCACCCGTTCTGTGAAAGCATTTCAGTGCTTCCTTGCAGTTGCCGACAGGATTTATTGCCTACTCCTTGTAGCATAAGGTGAGCCGGGGCTAAGGAGTTACAGGCCAAGCGCACAGACTGTAGACTGCAGTCACTTCCTCTGGTCTCGTCAAATAATTGGACAGCGTTGTAGCTGTGAAACCTCTGTTTTTGACAAGGAAAACTAATGTTTTCCTGAGCCGATCCGTGGGCACCTCTTTCATTTAGGGGTTTGCTTTGGCTTGACTTAAGCCAGATGAAAGTTTATTTTACTACATAAATTGCTCAACTCTAAAGAAAACCACCCAAGCAAAATCCTGGATGTATCCGGCAAAGAATTCCCAAAAAATAACAAGACTGTTAGAAAAAAGCCGAAAGAAGTGGCACCGTTGAGAGTGAGAGAAAGAAATATGGGGCGAGAGATGCTTCTTACAAGGTTGACTGATCGCTCCTCTCTTCGCTCTGACTCTGACCTTGGTCACGTTACAGCGCAACACATGGCACTGGCTTTGAACCCATTGCTTCTCCCACATGTGTGATGCAGGAACATCCTTCTCCGGAGAGCTACAATTTAGCTAGAAAACACGAGCACAAGAAAATAATGCGATATGATGCAAAGTAAAGGGGTCCCAAATTCATTTTTATTCCTCTGAGGTCAGTTTCATATTAAAGTAGCATTAAAAGAACCAAAAGCAGTATAAAAACCAAAAGAAGTAAAAATCCACTTCTTTAAGCTGTTCCAGATGCTATAAGAGATTCGATTAGGTGATTAAACATATTCCAGTATTAGAATATAAACTCTATTTAGTGTTCATGACTTCCTACACTAATTCTGCTGTAAGATGGTTCACTTCCAGACCGCTGCCACCACAGGTCTCTCATTAGTGGGCATGTGGGTGTGCAAGGTTTGTAATTCATGTGCGTCCTTCCATTCCTCCAACGCTGTGCCCTCTCTCTTGTTTTTCTCCCGGTATCGGATGGTGCTCTGGCTGACCTCCGGCCCGGCCCCTGCACTCGCTCCAATGCCCCCCCCCCTACATTGGCCACATTCTCACCACATCACCCTGGTGCAGAGGGGAAGGCTGTGGTCAGGCAATTAACTGAGCTCCCGTGCTGTGCCAAACAAAACTTCCTCTGCTGTTTTTACAGCAAAGTCCTTCAAATTATGGTTTTCATACATGCGTGGAGCAGAGCTGAGCCATCTGACGTTGCTTTGTCACTGTCACATGCCGCTTGGCCTGAATGTAAAAAGCGAGGCAAAGTTCACGCCAGAGTTTAGCGGAAACAGGGTTGGTGCTATGAAGGGCAGATTCTCGTGCTATGGATGCACAGAAATAATGCATGAATGAAAGCCTTTCACACAGATTCAACCCTTCATCCCGCAGAACTTTCCTCTCCACTCAGGTTTAATCATACCTGTCAACATCGGGATTTGAAAAAGTTTTTCCTGTGCTCTGCCCAGACCGTCCCTTCACCCCTACCGCTGGCCAAATAGCCTTACATCAGTGGTTCTTATACTTTCTAAGCCAGGGAACATTTACAAGGATGCTCTCATAATTCCACTTAGCTGGTTTGGGCTTGGCATCACTTGATCATCAAGACTGACTCAAATGTTTGTCCATGATCACCAGCTAGCTAGCAAGCACGAATCCAGAAAAAATATAATGCTTTAAGACCTACAGTGCTCCCAGTTTGGAACAGCAAAATTATGGACTTATAGATAATTATTTTATCTATAAAATAATTATAGATAAAATATATCTATAATTAGAGCCCCTAAACTCTAATTATAGATATTATAATAAAACCTCAGTTTGCGAACCATGATCCTACATATAGACAAAGGTTGGAAGACTGAATACTCAGGGATTGGGTTTACTAGTTCAACACCAGTCCTAACCTTTCCTAACGTCCAAAAAAAAGTTTTCAATTTTAGGGAATCAGGAGAACATTAATTAAACTGGGAACAATGACAACAATTAATAAATTATATCACATATAAAATTATGTGCTCGTATGTGGGCTGATCCCCACAGAGGTTACTGCTGGAAAGCACCAGTTTCATTTTGTGTTGGTGCAGTTTTCTTTCTCCAGCTTATGGACACTGTGACCTATTTGCATTATGTAATCTAATGAATAGTTGGGTTTCAGTCTTTCTCTTTTCATGCACAAGCCTGAATGTATCAGCGCAGGCAGACTACTTCCTAAATTATCCTTAATTTTCTCACTTTCTTATTGTAGTGTCCATTCAGGGGGAGAGTATCCTAGGTTTTATCCCAGGTGTTTTTGTGGCTACAATTTAAAGACATAATGGCAGTCATGCTGCTTAATTGAAAAGAGGACAGCTTAGAGGAAAGCTGAATGTGTATGTGATTGTGTGTCTTCAAAAAGGTGATGATGCAGAATGGGAAGATTGCAGCTTTGATGCAAATTGCTCATCCATACTTTTTGCTAAAGTAAAATAATTTGTAACAAGGAAAATAAATGCATCATATTTTATAAAAACATGTCCACCTAAATTTCTGTGAACTAATTTCAGTGGCCTGTCTCATTCTTAGTTCCTGGATTAAAGATGGAGCTGGTTTAGCACTGTGTTGCATTGAATGAACTTTGAGCTTAGCACCAAGCAAACCATCATACATCATCACAACATAATGTTATTTCCAATGCAGTTGGAGACTAACCAAATGTGTATACCACAGAAGAGTCAACTGTGCCCTCTGGCCTCTGCTCTGACTGTGTCTAGAGGAAGCTTTTAGCCCATTTGTAAGCCAGTTTGTTTAATAATGTGGTAAAGTGTCAGCATTGTTTGCAGGCTGTTTTCAGGAAATGTAACAGACATAAAACATAAAACAACAAATTTTAACAGAGTACACCGTTGGACTCGTTGGTTAAATCATAAATGTAGCCGCCATGACGTCACCTTTAACGCCTTTAACCAGACACTCATGGAAAACAATCACCATGTAATTCTTCCACTTTATTACTGCTGAAAAATTCAGTCACACATTTCATGCTAATTTAATATGTCTTCATTGCAGTTTAAAATTACCTGTCACTTTATCCTCCCCTTATCTGTATACTGTTGATGATGCTCTTCTGCTCACTTCTGGAATAGGAAGTGAATTCTCTGTTGAAGTCTTCATTTGTGGCCTTTTTCCTTGTAGTCGAATTTTAATTGAGGCTTTCTCTTTTCAAAGCAGTCTGTGAGGAGCATCACTGTCTCCATTCTTTTTGACACATGTCAGGTTAGGTATGCAATGTTCTCTCTGTAGGTTCTCCTGGGCAACTCCAGGAAAACTTAGCGTTTAATAAATAAATGATCTTGTTTTTGGCTTTTAGAAGTCCAAATGAAGAAAGAAAATTAAAGAAATAAACCGATATATAAATATTTTTCTTGATTAGTAAGGTCACTCTTGTAATAAATGATGACTGCCTAATCAGTGAATTAAGTGATCTCTTTACATCTTTTAAGAAGCTTATATTCTGCCATGCAGTAGAACATACATGTGCATTTCTCACAGAGGACGGGTTCGTTTATCGGGTTATTTTGCTCCTGGCACATGTGTGGATTTACAGACTGTGAAGTTCTTCCTGCTGTGATGACTTTGCAGGTGTGTCAAAGTCAAAGTCGACTTTATTGTCAAATACAATATGTACAGTCATACACAGGATTTTGAAATTGCAATGCTCTCATGACCCTCAGTGTATACTAAAACAATATAAAGATTAAAAAAAAGATTAAAATAAAATAAAAGTCTTATGTACAACACAATACAATCATAGTGATTGTGGGCAAGTTTGTGTGCAAGTGGGGGTAAGGGCAGTCAGTGAAAGGGTGGTTTAGAGTTTTGTATGTTTGGGGGGTGGGGGGTTCAGAGAGAAGAGGTGAAAGCAGGTCTGGAGTTTGTGTGTTTCAGCAAACTGAAGAAGCTGTTGGACAGATGAGTGGAGACACCTGTAATCCAAAGGGTGTTCCGGATGAGGTGGGTGCAGTAGATATCCTGGAGAGAGGGTAGAGAGGTACCCACAATCCTCTCCGCTGCTCTCACTACCCATTGTAACTTTTTCCAGCAGGACCCAGTGCAGGAGCCATACCACACAGTGATGCAGCTGGTGAGGATACTCTCCACGGTGCCTCTGTAGAAGGTGCTCATAATGGGGGTCGAGGCTCTTGCTCTCCTCAGTTTGTGGAGGAAGTAGAGACACTGTTGGGTTTTACTGACCAGTGATGTTGTGTTCTTTGACCAGGAGAGATCTTCTGAGATGTGCACACCCAGGAACTTGGTGCTGCTTACCCTCTCCACAGCAGCACAATTGATGGTTAGTGGGGTGAGCAGGGTGTGAGTCCTCCTGAAGTCTGTGATGATCTCCTTAGTCTTCTCCACATTCAGGGACAGGTTGTTGTTGCTGCATCACTCGGCCAGATGTTTAACTTCGCTCCTGTAGTGGGTCTCATTGTTGTTGCTGATGTGACCTACCACAGTTGTGTCGTCTGCAAACTTGATGAAAAGGTTGGATCTGCATGACGGTGTGCAGTCGTGGGTCAGCAGAGTGAAGAGAAAGGGGCTCAACGCACATTCTCGAGGAGCCCCCGTATTTAGTGTTCTTGTGCTGGAGGTGTTGCTGCTGACCCGTACTGTCTGCTGTCTTCCTGTCAGGAAATCCAGCAGCCAGTTACACAGCGAGGTGCTGATCCCCTGTTTCGGTATAGGGATGATGGTGGAGGCTTTGAGGCATGTGGGAACAACAGCCTGGCTCAGTGATGTATTAAAGATGTCTGTGAAGACAGCTGTGAGTTCCGCAGCACAGTCCCTCAGTGCTCATCCTGGGATGTAGATAGATAAAACTTTATTAATCCCTCGGGGTGGTTCCTCCGGGAAATTCACTTTGTCAGGACCTGGGACAAGGGATCTCCACACAGTGTCTGGGAATAGTGTCACCACCAGATTGTTAGGGGAGGTGGAGTCTTCTGTGCAGGGGTGAAGTTCTGTGCCTCAAAGCGAGAGGAGAATTGGTTTAGCTCATCCAGTAAAGAGGTGGAACTGTGGAGTGAGCTTGTGGTTTGTGATGACCTGTATTCCTTGCCACAGCCTCCGAGTATCTCTGCTGTCGCTGAAGCTTCGCGAAATCCACCTGGAGTACTGCCTTTTAGCCTCTCTGATGCTATGTGACAGGTTTGCCCCTGCTGTTCTTAAGTTCACCGGAAACCGTTTTTTTCAGCTGCTGTCATTATTTGGAATAAAAGTAGTGTCTATTTGCTAAACGAGAGCGCAAACATTGGTTATGGGAACTTTCAGCGCCCCATGCTGCTGTTTATTCTGTGAGGTCAGAAACGCTCCGTCCAGCTCTTCCTCAGCACTCTAACCCTACCAAGTCCTCTAAAGACGGCACAGTGGTTACATCTGATATGTAAATCTATCAGTTTATTATTGATTTAACTCCAGCTGTTTCTCCTTCTCAGGTTAACAACAATGGCCTTGTGTCCTTCCTGAGAGAGGTGTCACAGTTTACGCCCGTAGCCTTTCCAATCGCTGGGGACAGAAGGGTTGTGGCGCCGTTCTGGGCTGATGTGGACAACCGTCGAGCAGGGACAGTCTTCTACAGAGAGACCCAGGATCCTATCATCCTCAGGAAGGCCTCGGGTGATGTCAGGACGTACTTTTCAGAGTTCCCCAACTTCAGTGCAACATGGGTCCACATCTCTACGTGGCATCAAGTTACCTTCTTTGGAGGAAACTCTCAAACACCAGTATGAATTCTCATTTAACGTCCTGCTACCATGTAGAGACGCAGTACAATGATGACCTATGACGCTCATTTCCAGTTTTATTTATTTATTTTAAATCTGCATTCAAATGAAGTTGGCAAGTACATGCACCTGTTTCTGATAATACAATTACCATGAATTTATTTTGCCTTCTGGCATGGTTTGTGCCAGAAAAAGGTTTAGAAATAATGCTTTAGGGGGCAACTTTTGATTGGCTGCCCCTCAAAAACAGAAAGTTTGAACAGCATGTGGGTGGGGCTTCTGTGGTTGAATCTTAAAGATCCAAAAGTAGAAAAACAGTTAGCTGAAACCTTGTATAGAGACGAGCCACCTCCTGCTGGTCAGGCTGAAGACACTTCTGCTCTTTGTTTCATCTTTTATCTACAGTCTGTGAGCTGAGTGTGTAGAGCAGTCTGAAGTCTGAGCTTTTGGTTCACAGCAATTGCTTTTGCATACACTGACTTCATTTTTGAAACCTTGACCATGTTTAATATGATCATCCAACACTGGAACAGGAGATACATGGCAGAGTATAAGGAAAAACAGAACTAGCCCTCTTTAACGTGTCTTTAGGGTCTAGATAAGTGACTCTTAACTAGGCATATAGTATGTTTTCTTGAGTCTTACAGAGTAGTTTTATATGAATGGCCTGAGTAAATTATCACCTGGAGGATTCTGATTCTTACTGAATTTCCTAGAAATCACGAAGCCATTTATCTGAGCCTGTTTCTCTTCTCTGCAGGTAAATACTTTCCAAGTGGTGCTCATTACAGATGGAGAGCTTTCCTTCACTATATTCCACTACAATAACATCACTTGGACCACAGGCATGCATGCCAGCAGCGGAGGAAACCTCGTTGGGCTAGGCGGGATTGCAGCACAGGTAAGGTCACATGTTTATCAGATGTTGTCCCTCCAGCGTGATGCACTCCCTTACGGTGTTAATCTAAACTGTAATTCAGCTTTTTTGTCTTTTTTTTTTTTATTTTTTTATTATGTCTGCCTCTTCCCAGGCAGGTTTTAACGCTGGTGATGGCAAGCGCTATTTCAACATCCCTGGCTCTCGCACAACTGATGTTGTAAATGTTGAGGGAACCACCAATGTGGGCTTCCTGGGCAGATGGGTCTTCCGCATAGATGACGCAAATGTGGAAGTGGGAAGCTGCAATAACTCTGGTAAGTGCTGGTCTTTGGGGATTAGTTCTTCAAATCCACTTTGTTGTCTTAAAGAAAGCTACTATGCTCATTTTTAGCTCCATTTTAATGTTCTTGGACTCTGCTAGAGCAGATTTGCATGATTTACAGGTCAAAATAATCCTCATTTGTCTTATACTGGAGTTTGGTGCAGCCCTTTAGTTCAGTGTCTTACTCTGAAACCATTTAGCTTCTTTTCTTTTTTAATAAAAGAGAATTTTATTTAGATTGTGGTAAATGTAGATGTTAGATTATTTTCCCTAACACAGCATAAACTTAGAGCAAGGCCTGGATAAGTAATATCACTGGTGCCTGACACCAGCTAAATAGTTACACCTCACAGGTAATGCGGCGATTTAGGTATAATAAACTGACACAGTGATCATTTCCACCTCCTTCTTTTTATGCAAACCTTTACTAAAATAGCTTTGCATGATTTACAGGTCAAAATAATGCTTCTTTATCTTCTTTATCTTGTCCCTCAGCTAAGCTGCTGCCTAAAACAAATCTATTTTTACATAATGTTTGGCTTTTACAACTCTTCCATTCAGCTTCTTTTTTTTTTTTTGGCTACATCTCAGAAACCAAACTCTTGAACAATACATGACATCATACAGATCCAAGAGATACTTTATTTTTTTTAAACTGAGTGTTCAGAGGAGTCTGAAGCCTAAGCTCTTGGCTCACAGGGATTATTGTACATACTCTGACCTCTTTATTTGAAACTTTGGTTTATGTTTAATATGACACCAGACAGTACACATATATGATAAAATACAAGGAAAAGCACAATGGATCTTTACATAGTTCACTACCCAAATCTAAAAACCCAGATCTAAAACAAATCCTGCCATTATTAAATTTAATCTGCTGTAAGTTTAGCATATTTAATGAAGCATGCACAATTTTACACCAGGCTCATCGTCGTACTCTGATTCCGCTTGGGTTAAAATCATTTTCTCATATAGCCAGATTTTAACACTAAACTTACAAAAGATGAACTAAACAGTTCCATCGACCTCCTTCTGTAGCGTCAGTGTGCCCACATCTCCGCCCATGCCTGAACGGAGGCCAGTGCATCGATGACTGTATTAAAGGCAACCCCTCCTTCACTTGCTCCTGCTTGGCTGGCTTCACTGGTCGAAGATGCCAAATCGGTGAGTTATGGTTCACACTGCTTCCTGTTCTGTTGCTCTGCACACTGTGAATGACTTCCTGACTACCTGAGATGAGGAAAATTAATGTCAGCAGGTTTCCCCTGCCTCACCGAAGGGACACCTCAATGTTTCCTTAATACCCGGATCAGTTTCTTCTCATTACCTGACCCTGACAAGAGGATTCTCTCTAATTAAAAATGTCATGCTATCTCCTTTGTGTTTTGTCTTCCTGTCACTGTAGATGTCAATGAGTGTGCCTCACAGCCTTGCCAGAATGGAGGGACCTGTAAAGACCAGGTTAATAGTTTCATGTGTCAGTGTCCACCTGGTTACACTGGGATTCTTTGTGAAACAGGTAAAACTGACACATTACCATAAAGTGGTATTTGTTCCAGTTGGTCATTCATATTTTCAACTTTGGAAATATATTTTTTAATCTGGAAGAAATACACATTTGTTATTTGAAGCATATTTCATATGTCATTCTGTCACAGAAAAAGGTTTGTGTGATGTCTGTGCTGTGTTTATTTGCTACAAAGCAGAAAACAGTGTGTGAACTGTGGATTAAAGCTATAGTGCCGCACTGTAATTGCTCCAGTTTGGGATTTTCACGACAGGAAGGGTTGAGGGTTTTTGTTTTTTTAGTATATCTTGGTCCAGCCTCTCTGGAGCTTCTGTGCTTCTTCCCACAGTCCAGCCTGTGGAGATGTATCAGACCTCTTTTAATACCTTTCGCAGCCAGCAGCACATACTTGGAGAGTGAGGGGAACAGTGTGGCGGATATATTAATCAGCTGAGTAAATATTCCATGAGCGTGTCTCTCTATTTCTCTACATGTGTGTGTATGTGCGTGCACGTGTGTGTGTTGCAGACATTGACGAGTGCAAAGACAGGCCGTGCCGCAACAACGCGACGTGTGTACGAGGCGCTGGCGCTTTCACCTGTGTGTGTGAGCCGGGTTACACTGGTGTCCTGTGTGAGACAGGTGAGCGGGGGGAAAGTAGGCATCGCTCTCCAGAGGAAATATTTTCTGCTGCTTTCTACATCAAACTCAGTGTTTTGGCAGATTCTTTCCGAAGAGCTTCCCAGTCTGCCTAGACAAATGGGTTACAGTTGAATGGGGGGGGGTGTCATGTCGGCATCCAAAAAAAATAAATGTTTTACTAATTCTCGTTAATTGTTGATGACACTTGAATCTAATGGTGGATTAAATTCTCAAGCTCAGCACAGCTCATGAGTTCTTGTTTGTACATGAGATCAGATTATTGTTAATCCCACACACCTGGTCTATGAAACTGTACGCTTTCAGGAGGGAAGCTCAGTGCTCCTAATCCAGCAGAGCGTCTTACTCAATAATGTCTCGCTTTTCCCTCTGACGATTAATAAATCTTAATGAATCAACAGCAGATAAAGCTCTCGTCTCTGATGAAGTGGCTTTTGTTAATCCCGCAGACATAAACGAATGTGAGTCGCAGCCCTGTCTCAATGGAGGAGAGTGCATCGACCAGGTGAACAACTTCACCTGCACGTGCCCCGCTGCCTTCACTGGGACGCTCTGTGAGACAGGTGAGCAGAAGAGCATGTTCAGGGAAGAAGTTCTTGATAGGAACCATTTACATAACCGTCCTGTTTGGCTTTGTATTACGTGGCCTTTTTCCAAGTCGGTCGAGCACAAAGGGGGAACATTTTTAGGTCTTTTGGAGTGTTTGTAGCTGAGCTGGTTCTCCAGTGTTCCAACATTAGGAATTTCATTCTATTGCCACAGCAAATATTTTCATCGTACTTTATCACACAGTTTATTTGATGAAGTCAAACAAATGTGCCTTAATAGACATAAATCTTCACAAGAGTAAATATAGCCTTAAAAAACAGACAGGGTTACGGGTTTTTTAAAAGCTCAGCTGTGAGAAACTGTAGTGTTTGGGTCTGTTTAAAGAGCTCAGCTGTTTGTTTGTAATTGAGATTCTGGTCATGGATTTTGACATCCAGAAATATCATTTGTGACCCTAAGTACTGAGAAGGCAGCGTGTTTGCTGACAGCTGTGTTCAAAAAGGATACGTGAAAGTATGATAAAAACATCTCTGGCACGCTTTTCTCCTTCATCTTATTTTCAGACCTGATAAGAGATGTTATTTATCGGAAGGTTTGAAGGTTAGTTTCCCTGTGATGAGGACACTGCTGTATTTATTTGTCCATC
Source organism: Pelvicachromis taeniatus (assembly GCA_015108175.1). Lineage (NCBI taxonomy): Eukaryota > Metazoa > Chordata > Actinopteri > Cichliformes > Cichlidae > Pelvicachromis > Pelvicachromis taeniatus. Next base: position 39,745 of record VURO01048261.1, read on the forward strand.
CTCCTCACTCCTACATACTCAAGCAGCAACATCAGGAACTGAAAAGTAAATGCAGTATTAAAGGGCCAAAAAACTTGCAGTTCCTCTAATGTCCACTAGAGGCTCTAAAACGAGTCAGTACTCATATATTGTCATGTTAAAATGTCAAAATTTAAAGCAAACGTAAACACATTTACTGCCTGATACAAAAACTGTTTTGTCATCTGGACAGCTTAGCAGCATCAGATGTCCTGACGCAGGCCAACCCAATATCACGGTAAAGCATGTAATAGACACGCCAGTCCATCGTGCAGAAGTTGCATTACTGCATGAGGACATAATATATTTAAACCCAAGAAGTCAATGGTGAACAAAAATGTTCCTTGGTTCTTAATCGCCAGAAACGATAAAGCTAGGTGGCTAATATGTATTATCATGTAAATGTGTTAATAATATGTGTTCACACTTTACCACTTGAAGAAGCTTCTCGGACAGCAGGTGCAAGCTCTTCAAACTTAAAGAAGTCCAGTTGCTTTTCTTTGCAACATCCTTGGATTACTATGACCTGGATGACTGAGAGCCTACACATACATATTTTACCGTGGTTATTTTCATGTTGGCTTGAAATAAATATCTCCCTCTGCTGGTACTGCAGCTTCCTGCAACTTCCTAAAACTTCTGCATCCATGTCCTTTTCATACTTTGGAGAGGCAAAGCATGAAATTAGACACGGTGGACAGGCGTGTCCATTACATTTTTTGCCGTGATACTACGTTGCTCAGGCAGCTGATCACCATCTGTTCATCTCAGGTTTTAACATATTAGCCACTCAGATATGGTGGCATTGAATGTGTGATCCCTTTATTAAATTTTCTTAAAGACAATTCCAAAATGCCGGAAAAATCAGCATTATTTTTTAAATGTTTTATCCAAGGGTGTAAAAGTTACTTGCAGTTAACTTTTACACCCTTTTTTACAAAACTTACACTTAAGTAAGTTTGTGCTTACAAAACTCGTAAAATCGGGAGCGTGCATGCGTGTAAATCTTCATAAAGAAATGTCTTAAATAGGGTGCAGAGCCCAGTCACTTAGCAGTAGCTCAGAGTCGCTGCTCCACATTGAAAGGAGTCAGTAGTTCAACATCTGACAAGGATGCTTCCAATGGGAAAGACCCGTGACACTCTAGCAAGATGATGGAAATGGCCTGACTTTTAAATAAGACTGTTCCAGTCTTACCGTCCCCTCAAACCGCCCAGAAGAAGTGAAGGAGGCGGTGTGGGAGGTCTGGGCGTCTCTGCCTCAACTGCTGCCCCTGCATCTATAATCTTGAAAGGTGCCAGGAAATTCAAAAGAATAAATATAAATAAATCAAAACTGTTGAAAGATATAGTTCTAATGTATGATATAGCTATAATGCTGGCTGTTATAACATTTCATTCATGCCAAACGAGTTGTCCCATTTCAGACTGAGGTAGGCGGTAGGTGAGGAATTATATCTGCTTGAATGAGCCACCGTTTAAAGGGCATTCCTGTCTCCCCCTCTCAGAGCTGCTACCACCTCAGGTCAACCCCACTGAGGCAGAAAACCAGACAGGTAAAAGCAAGCGCAGCTCGAGCTAAAGCTTTGGCAAAATGTTTTCTCATATTATTCACATCACAGCGTGTCACGTTTTTTCATCTCCAGCCTCGTGTGAAGAGCAGGACTGCAAGAAGAACCAGATCTGTGAATACACCAGCTCAGGAAGCTACAACTGCACGTGTGCTCCAGGCTTCTACGGTGACAAGTGTGAAGGTATTGTGCAGCTGGCCCAGCTGACCCTCACTGCAGGCAGCTGGGCAGGTAGAGAGGCAGACTGGGGTATTTGAAGAGGAGCTGTGCTATCCCACAGGAATTTGGATCCCTGCCCTGGAAGAGGCTGCTGTGATGATGGATTATTGTAATTATCAAAACTGACACGGCCTCGCCCAGTTTATTACAGGAACCAGTCGCTTGATGTTGTGAATAATTGTTTTACAGCACATTTTATTAGTTTACCAACAAGAGGAAGTGCTTTGTCTAGACTTAAAACGGCCTCTTTATGAGTCAAAGCTGCTCTATGGTATTCAGGCCATTTCTGCACACAGAGCTGCTGAAATATTCCATACCGCTACTTGCTTCCCTGCAAGTTGCACCACTCCTGTTGCTTCAGGCACAGCTGCTGCTTGCATAACCAGCTTAATCACAAAATATGTAAAACCCCGCCTAATGCTTCCTTTATAAATGCATATTAAGTCATTTTGTTTTAGGGAAGAAGAACAGCAGCGAAGCTAATTCAAGCTCCCAGGAGAGGCTGCTGACACTGACTGATAGCAGTTGTTGTGAGGCTTTATTTCCCCCACTGAAAGGCTCTTTAACAGCATTTGAGCTATTGCAAATGCATGCTACTTCTCACCCTTGAGCTGAAATAACTATCAGTGCTTATATAGGCTCTCTTAAATCTCCCAAATACTTTCCTGCCTGGCTCACTTGGAAGGCACAGCGGAAAAAGGAGCATGATCCTCCAAGGAAGAGAAAGTAGCGGGACGCAGAAGTGCCTAATCAGGCTCTCAGATCAAAGCGCCCGGGCTGCACAGGTGGCCAATGAAAGTGGCTCTCGCAAAATTAACAATCCATTAATTGCCCTCGGGGCCATACGTTTTGGTCACAAAATATGCTCCATATCATCAGAAAAATAATACCCTCCACCGAGCTCCCGGGACTTCAAAGTGGAGCCGTTTAGCCGCGATACGGCCGCGTGCTTTGATCCACTGCTGCAATTAGGAAGGAGAGGAAAACACAAACATTCTTACAATTTGTACAGAGCGGATGTGCAGCGCGCTGACTGCTAATCTTCTGCTCCTGTGAGCTTTGTTGGAATAGATTAGGGAAAGAGAAATGACAGCAAATCAATACTTAGTTTACAGTACAGCAGATGAAAGACACTCGGCATATGGTGCACATGTTGACCATTTGTACCTTCTGTCTATGTTTACACTTGGGCCAACACTGAAACCTTCTTTTAAGTACATGCTTTTAAGCAGCTGGAGCAAACTTTCCAGCTTTGAGCCCCTCTCTTTCTCTCTGTGTGTCTGCAGACGAGTGTCTTTGCCAGAATGGTGGCATCTGTGCGGACATCAATGGGACCTGTGAGTGCCCTTCAGGCTACACGGGACTCTACTGTCAGTTCGGTGGGTATGATATGTTTAATCCTATCAGGTGTCATTAAAGAGCTTCGATTACTGAAAGATCACAGAAGCAAGATATGTCCAGAAAGGACCCCCCATGGTTTCCCCCACACTAGTGCAGTTAATCTTAAAATGCCCAGTGGCAAAGGATGAGCGCATGTAAAGGACAAGTGGTGTAAACTTTCAACTTACTGAAGTACAGTTTATTATTCTGCTTTTTTCTTTTACAGCACATTTTGTATGCAAATGCTGTACAAACAGTTGGGTCGAAATTTGGTGGTATTGTTTTTAATCCCTCGTAACCTGTACGGGAGATATCCATGTGAAATTTTATGGGCTGAAAAACACATTTAATCTCCGTTAGAAACGGCAACTGAATCCTATGTTTTTTTTTACCCACAGCTAGTGTCGCAATCTGAAGATAAAATCTTGAGTTTGGTTAGCAGAATAGTTTTTAAAAAACTTTTTTGTCCATTGACATTTAGCTGGCAGGTTGTCTGTTCTAATAACTCTAATACACCTTTCAAATTATGAAGTTTATCGTTCTGTAAGTCTGCACCATGTGTGTCATGTTTTAATTCAGTTTTTTAAAGTGCAGCCCTTTGCCCTAATCAGTATGTCAGTTTAATTCAAAACATGCTGTTTATATGTTTCTTTTATGTGTGATCAAATGTTCTGATTTTCTGGGAACGCTCTTGTCTTGTTCTTAGTTCTCTTGGTTCTTGGGTCTCATGGAAATGAAGCAAATGAAGTCATTTTTCAAACACTTTCTTAACCCCTCTCTACCTCAGAAGTGACGCAGATGCCGTGCAGTAACGGCAGATTGTGTCCTGATGGAAATCCGTGTTTGGAGTACGGAGGCGCGTACCTGTGCACATGTCAGACGAGAGTGGAGCTGGACCACAAAGACTTTTACCCCTATGGTAAGAGCCTCAGGCACCGACCCAACAGCAGTGTTAGTGCGCGAGCAGCTGGTTGCTATTGCAACAAAACATTTTTTTAATTCACTTTAAAAGGAATGGTTGCATTTACGACGTGGGGAGAAATTTATAGATGATTGATGCTGTTACTGGAGGCGCTTATGAGATTTTATAATTGATCCAGTCATAAAATGACAAATAATCTCTGTTTCTTTTTAAATCTGGACCGAGCCCATGTCCTTGAATAAAGTTTTCCCAGCGCAGTGGAACACAGTCAAGTCTCGGTGTGTGTTTTTCAGTACAGCCCGAATCGGTCTGCGACTCCTCTCCCTGTCTGAATGGCGGCTACTGCTACGAGCTCGACGGAGGCTACACCTGCGAGTGCAAGTACGGATACTGGGGGAAGAACTGTGAGAAAGGTAGTATCATCTGTTTTTTAAGAAAGGAATGCTTGTGTGTGAATTAGTGAAGCACCGTGACGAAAACATCCTTTAGGTCTGTGCGTTATTACTGCGGGCTCAAACCCAAATGCAGCTTTAAAGCACCAGGAAACATGCCATTACTCGTAATACTGCTTGAAATATTGCAGCGCTGAAAGGCTTAAGATAATTTGTGCTTATGGCTGAGTTATGAGCTATTTTCCTGAATAATGATTTGAATTGCAATGTACTGGAACAGGTTTATTTTGTGTGATTAAACGCTGGAGTGGTCTCTGCTTCAAGGATTCCCTTTTCCCTGTCTCCTTCCAGTTAGACTGAATACCTGTGCTTCTGCGCCCTGCCGCAACGGAGGCTCCTGTAAGGAAGAGGCTGACAGTTACCGATGTGTGTGTCCTTACAGGTTCACAGGAAAACACTGCGAAGTGGGTGAGTGCCAACCTTCCACTGTAATTTTCAAATTTTAACTCTCAAATTCACGCGCAGGTGCAGAAATACATGACAGGAATTCTTTTCATAAGATAACCTCGCTTCTTTCAAGCTGACTTCGTCACTAATACATCTGTTTGAGTGTCTTTTAAACTGATCAAGTCAATTTAAAGTCATACCATCATAATACTGTTTAAGGAAAAGGGTAAAAGTATCACCAGTGAAATGTATTTGAAGTACGTTCAGTTCGTTTTAATTTAATTTAGGTTACATTGCCCAAAATGTCACCCATTTAATCAAAGTCCAGTCCTGGAGATATCTACATGCCAATATCAGATCATCCAGTAGGAGCAGAAAATCCACATTATGGTTCTGCCAGAGGTTTCTTCCTGTTAAAAAGGGAGTTTTTCCTTCTCAATGTCGCCAAAGAGCTTCTCATAGGGGGTATTATGATTGTTGGGGTTTTCTCTGTATGCATTTTTGTAGGCTATTCCTTACAATATAAAGCACCTTGAGGCAACTGTTATATAAAGGTCCAGGCCTGTAGCGCTCCCCACATCATCAGGTCATTGCAGGTCCCAACTGTGTGTGGACCCGTCAGGGTCTGATCATCACTGCCTGCAGTTTTTATTTCATTTAGCCTTCAATTTATTTTTTTAACCAAACTCTAGTTTTAGGTTTTTTTGGGGGTTAACTAAAATGTTTTTTCACTGCCTTTTAGTTTGGTTTTAGTTCTCTGTAATAAGAACCTTGGTGGCAACTTGCATTAACCATCCAGATAAAGTTCTTCGATGGTCTACAATTTTTAATAAGCTGAAGTTGAAGTAACTAAATAATTTGTATTTTTTAATGGTAGTGAGTGGTGGACTATCCACTGACGGTATGAGGATATTTCCAGGTGGCCTTGGGGTTATTTTCCCCCTGGTGTAAACTTCAGCAGGAATGAGCTGACAAACCTTTCAAAATCCAAACCTCTACTATCGGGGCGGGGGGCTGGTTGTAGGAGTTGGTAATCTGATCGGGGTCTGGATGCAGGGCCTCCCTGCTGCTATGGGACTGGGGGTGTAGAGTATGTTTGGGGAGTGTGAGTGTGTGTGCAATGTCCATTAATGTTTGTCTCCACGTTGGGCGAGTGACCAGTATTTGTATATTAGTGCATGAGGGTGGGGATGTATGCTTGTGTCTGTGTGTGCTTGTTCGTCTCTCGACTGTCAGGTCGAGTCTTAGACTCCATCTCTCTGGAAACATCTCAGGCCCTCCCAGGTGTGGGGGCCTATCTCCTCCCACCAGTGGATTGGTCCACTCTGGCGCACTATAGCCCCCTGTGGCTTCTGCGTCGTGGCTGCTGGGTGACCCCACATCTGGGGCATTTCCTCCTTCCAGGAGGGTGGCACTGTTGCCACTTTGATGGTCCTCCTTTGGCTCTCGTGCTCTGAGGGCCTCTGGATGTCTGGGGCCTGGATCTTCTCCATGCCTGCGTCATGCCCTGGGGGGCGGGGCTATGGCTCCCCACACCCTCTAGCAGATCGTTACATGGAGAAACCTTTTGAATACAAGCACGCTCACACACACGGGTGCTCACAGACACAAACTATATCTTTCCTGGATGCTACCTCAACGCATTGTCGGTCTTGCATGCTGCACAATAACATTCAATATTTAGTATTTACTGTTAGTTACAGTGTCCTGTGGTGTCGTGTTTATTGTGTTGCTCTCTTTTTGCTTGTTTTCTTCTTTTTTTTGTTCTCTCTCAACAGGTGATCCAGCAGATTTGTTTTTTGGTGACTTCTCTCACTGTCTCTCTTCCCCTCTGTTTTTCTTTTCCTCCTTTTCTTTCTCTCTCTCCCCCCTATCCCCTATCATGTCTGTCCCGTCTGTAATAACTCCAAAATAAAAAAATAAAAAATAAATAAATAATATTAAGATCAATCAAACGGACCAATATGACAAGGCCGTGATGATCCACTTGGTAAAGTAAATCCGTTGGGCATCTTTCTTGGTCGTCAGACAATAATTCTGATGGCTAAAGAACCAAACGGGATAGGCAAAAAAAAAATAAAAAATCCAAACCTCTGCTTCGACTCTCAGTCTTGCTTGTAGACTTATAGGCTGTCTGCTCTCACTATGACATCCTTAGCGTGTGGGTTCACACGTCAAAGGGATTAAATGGGATTAATTCATGTTACCATAGAAAGCTTCAAGTCCTGTTTTGTTATGTGGATGTTTCGTTCCAGGGAAGCCGGACCCCTGTGCCTCGAGCCCCTGTCTGAATGGTGGGACGTGTTTTCACTACATAGGAAAGTACAAGTGTGAATGCACCGATGCCTACAGCGGCAGGCACTGTGAAATAAGCAGGAGCGCGGTGCATAACTCTGCAGGTAGGCAGACCGTATGTCACCACACAGCAATGCCAGTCTGATGCTGGTGTTTATACAATGTTGACCTTAGCTGATTGGAACATACAAGGGATATCCTGAGCGCTCAAGTGTACAGATACTGGCTTTCTGTCTGAAGATAATCTTAGCAGTGTTGCTGCTCTAGAGGCCCCACATTTACAGATATAGAACGACTGCATAACCTATAAAAAGTGAGACCTGATTAGACCTGGTGATTCACGTCTACACACTCTAGCAGCATGTTGGAGGTAATTTTAGGCGCCTGAATGGAAAACACCTCTGTTGCTGTAAGTGTGTCGTGGAAGAGCTCATTAAAGCCCCAGTTTGTGTTGCTATGCAGCTACGCTGACATTATCACCATGTATGTATCAGTTTCAGAGCTGGGCTGTGTGGGTCACCTCCACTTGTCAAACACACTGAGGTTCAGCTCTCCTCAACAACCCCAGGCTCCATGCCAGAGTGCATATGCTACTCAGGGTTCACGTCTGTTCCCAGAGCCACCCAGAGCATCAGTGGCATTCAGGCAGTGTTCATTTTGACAGCAAATTTTGATTTTGATCATAAGATTATAGCAGAATAAATATAAAGTATAATCAGTTGACCAAAATATAAAGTCCAAAGGTTTGTGGTGTTTTTACAGGTGAGAGTTGCTCCACGCGGTTTACAAAGAGTCAAATGCGAAATGTGTTCACATGTCTACTGTTCTCTTCCTCCCAAGCGTTGACATTTTGCCACGTTTTCATGAAAAACGGGGAGCATGGGAGCTCCTTGTACTGTTTCCCAGGGTCAGATCAAATGTGTCCAACCTTATCGCACCAGGAGATTACTTCTGGTTAGATCACTTCCAAACTACAAACTTAATTAGTTCTGACTGGATCTCATGTCTCCAGAATATTTTCATCTTGTTTTTATTCATTTACAAAAATGTCAATACATTTCATCATAGTTTTTGTCCTCATTCAGTGGTTTTTATTTAGTTATAATTTTGTTTTTGATAAAAGAAACGAAACAAGTATGATGAAAATTACTGGGAGTCTGCATTCAGGGAGACTGGAGCCAGCTGCCTGTTTTTAACGTCTGTAACACATCTGGACACATGGATGAATCCTCAAAAAAGGCTGATGTTCTAGCAATTATTCTTTCAGTGTCAAATTAATTTTCTGTGGCCATCATATTTTAACACCCGTGAATGTAGTTAATGGCTGTGAAACAACAATGGTGTTCATGTCTTCTCTGTGATTGTTCAGATATATCACAATGATCAAACAACTTGAGATCTTGAAGAAGGTCTCGGTGGGTCGTGTGAGTTGTGAATGCTGTCTTTGTAGTTTTTTGCTTCATTGCCTGCTTTGGCTGTGACAGTTTTCTTTGTGCAGAAGATGTTATGTCCCTTTTTACTCAGAAAACAATGCAATGTTTTTTTATATAATATACATATATATAAACAGAGGGAATCAAGTGGGAGGTACTGATTGATTTTTCATGGAAACCCCAGTGATCACAACAGTGTCAATGAAAAATGTGCACATATTTAAGAAAATTAGTTATAGTTAGAGTAATATCTGGAAACTCCAGGATTTTGTTCTATTTGGATTAAACCATTGACTGATATTTTATTTTTTGTGGTGCTTCCAATAGTAGCCCCGGTGTTTATTCAAAAAATTATTCCGCTGGCCCGGCGTTTAAAAGAGACCGGCTCTTATTCCCTTCTCAGAATTGTCGCGGAAGTGAGAGGGAAAGAGGACCCAGGCCCGGTTGTAGACTGAGGTGAAAAGACGTTTACTTACAGTCCAAAACGTATTCCAACAGTTCACAAATAATGCAGTTCCCAATTGGGCTCCTCCTTTGCTCCCGAGTGTCTCCTTGTCTGTGGTAGCCCAGTGCACGAGTGGTGCTCCCCGATACTTCTCTCTGCCTGACTCTCCAGGAGAGGAAGTAAAAGACCAGAAAATCACAGTTAGCAGGTTCAGTGTAATAATCCCACTTCGACGATCGCCGCGCATCCAGCTTAAATGCCGCTGGTTATAGATGACAGCTGCTTGGAAACAGCTGGCCGAATGATGAGACGCGGGAGGACTGACCAGTGTGAAGGGACTTCCGGGTCGAAGGTCGCCCGGCTACTATTGGAGACCGGTGTCTATTTGCCGTGACATGTTTTCAAACCGGCATTCATTAGAAACGGGCGTCAATAAGAGACAGGCCACTATTAGAAGATATACGGTATTAGGCTTTTTAGCTAATCAGCTTTCCAGCAGCCAATTACTTATTTTGTCTGACTGCTGTTTGTTCTGTGTTACACTGGGTTTACCACTGTAGTTGCCAACTGTAGTTGTTAGATTCTGAAAATAACACAAAATGTGTCAAACTGTGCAACACATCAAGTGTGTTAAGCTTTTTACACATGTTTTCAGTGTTTATACATTCTCTTACACATGTTATGTTAAAATTCACATAAAATGTGTTAATGACATAACATAAATTTCTTGTGTCATTGTTTAACGCATCTTTCTAAGAGTATATCACAGCACAACCTCTCTAATTCCATACAGCTGTATGTTTTAAAATAATAATTTATGTTCAACTAAGGCTGATATTTATATTTTTGATATTGTTTTGGTATCTACAGAAAGTAAAAAAAAAAAAAAAAAACTTAAATAATATTATCAGCTAAATTAATATATAACTTTGCTTGGTTTTTGATAGCAAATAAAACTCAAAATTCACATTCACATTCCTTAGAGTCCAACTGTAACTACAAAAGCACTGAAAAAGAATAACTACACAGTGCAATATTTTCATATGTGCTTTAATGAAACATCAGTATTTCATCCTTAAATATTACTGTCAGCATCAGTTCACTGCCAGTGTATTACCCCAACAGTATCTGAAGTTCTTCCAGAGCCAGTGAAATTGATGTCCATTTCTGTAATGCTGCCTATGCCCAAAGTGTAAGTATGCTTATACTTATATTAACATTGACAGTATTTTCCTTGATTTGGCTTCACCTCCTTGGCTGTCAAGTTCAGACACATTTCTGTTTATAAAGTGCCTCATGACTGACTCAGCATAAGGCTTCAAGCCTCTTTGAAAATGTACAACTAATTATTGTTGGCTGTGCTGACTGATCCCTTTCCGGCTTTTGCCTCCAAACAGGCTTTCTTGTGCAGAGCACTGCAAGTTTTAAACATTCTAAGCTTCCATTTTCCTGCTTGGCGGAATTGCTTTTTGGGTTTTGTTTTTTTCTGTTATCCCTTTTATGGGAAAAGAATAAGGAAAACACGTAACTCTTTCAGAGACCCTGATCATTGGATGTAAATGTAGTCATATTATATACTCACATTTTGTATCTGTGCAGGTTGCTGAAAGCACTCAAAATTGATGTGAAGTGCACAGACAAAACAGTTGTTGTAAAAAATAAAGAAAAATTATGGCAAAAAAATGCAAATGCCTGCATTTATTATAGTATTACAGAATAAATGAAGCAAGTGAAAAATGTCTTGTGTTTTTGTATATGGTAACATATAATTTCACTTAGTGTCACATGCGCCTCTAGGCAGTCAGTTAATGTCGCTGGTATCTTGTGGTTAGTTTCTGTAGGCGATTTTGCAAGTTCACTCAACTCATCAGGTATTTAGCATATTTTTAATTATTAATTTTTGTGAGACAGAAATTAGTTTCATAATATGTTAAACTTTCCGTGGTTAATGGCAAACACCATTATGGGGCTTTTAGCTCAGCAGATCATGAAGCTGGTATGTACACATGGCTTAGTGCAGCTGAGCAGACTGTATTCTCTTTGAAACCCTGTTCGTGTAACCATTGGAACTGAGGCATGGGTGATGTCATTGCAATGCAATCCACCACGTCCAGATTATCTTTTGAAGCTACAACAGGAAAGGGGGCAAGCAGGCTGAATTTCCTCCCCTTCTCGCTGCAGTCTAAGTGTGTGCACTGTTGTCAAGGTCGAGATGGCTTTAAGTAACCCCCACACTGAGAGAATTTATCACTGGCTCTGCAGTTTTACCTTTTTAAGAAAAATACATGTGTCTGCACTAATCATTATGTGAATATAAGTGGAAAGATTAGGCTGGTTTGTTCCATTCATTTACTGCCTGCTCTATTCCTGGGAGCTGGGACTGTCTGGCATGTTGTTATTACGCCTTGTGGTGGAATTTCCCAGAGCAGCAGGACTCACTCCCCTCTGAGATCACAGCTGAGAGGAGACATGATGATGAAGATGATTCCCACAAATATGGAGTTAGGTATAGGGGCACCACCAGGGGTTTTTTATCAATAGTAAGGATTTATTGGCTCTCAACTTTCCTTCAACATATTGTGACAAATGGCTCGATAGCAAAACAATCACTTAATGGTTAACAATTGCAAACTTCTTCTATTTCACACCACTGTCAGTGTGTCGTAACTGTAGAGTTTTAGTAATGGCAGGATAGTGGTTAATGCTTAGGATGAATATAAGACATGCCTATGGTTGATATGTTATCTTATTTAATCACACTGCAAAAATGTGATTTGAGGTCAAGGGCTTGAGTCAGAGGAGGGGTGGAGGCTGAGTCAGACATCTGTGTTGGCTGGTGAGGATAAGCTCTGTTGGTGATTATGCTGCAGAGGTCAAGGATTGCATATGGTTCGATTATGTGCTCACTTGTCCCATACATTCAATAAAGTTCCTTGATGTCTGTGGTTGGACTGGTTACTGTCATATAATGACATGTTACTGCATATTATTAGAAACACATAAATGCAACGTGAATCTGTGCCCCGGTTTCTGCTGCTCTTATCGTTGGCTTAGCTCTGTCTTCCCTGCAGAAACCTTGTCATCATCGTTTTATCTGGACTCAGCTGTTTTCCCCCTCTGGCTCCCAGCATAATGACCTTTCTCTTCCAGCCAGAAGACAAGAGTCACTCCCCCCATTTCTCCATTGTAGGCTGAAAAACTCATCTTATCGAGTGGAGTGTTATGCCACTCACCCATCTCTTCTTTTATTCCTCCTGCCTATCTTTTTGAACAAACAGTCCCTTCTTGCGCTTTCATTCTTTTTTATGTTTATTTATTTATGTTTATTAATCCTGGCATCTCTACCATAGCTACTGAGTCTCGTGATGTTGTCTGGGCAGTAAAACTCTAGTGCTCTCCTTATTGTGTCTGTGGTTAATTACTTTTAATTATGGCAATTTAAATATCGGAAGAAGGATTTCGTTTACTAATCGCTCCTTCAAGTATATTTCCAAGTTCAAAAACATGGAGGAGGAGGGGTGAAACGGATAACACAGAACAACGTACTAACGGCGTACTCTTCCGTTTATCCTGTAGAGGTCGGTAGCGTTGCGTTTGTGCATCGACTCTGCAGTAAAATTACAAGTAGAAGAAGAAACAGGAGGCGGAGCTGAGTGTTTGAAAGTGGCGGGCAGTAACAACATTTTCTTGAGGAACATTTTAAAAGTTGAGCAAGTTAGCGTTAATAATTTGCGATATTTCAGGCTAAATGATTTTTGAAGCGCGTCTATCAGGCAGAACCAACGAATGTAGTTTTCGCGATATTTAAACATTGGCTCTGGAGGAAACGTGTGAAGGTAACGTTAATGTCAGTGTTTGCTAATAACTCCTGCTAGTTAGCTACGGTTAAGCTGTCGCTGGTTTCAACTGAGCTAATCAACAGTCAGCTTCGTGTATTTTTGGTTGTACTTCCAGTTCAGTAAAAGTAGCATCGCTAACTATGAAGTGCGAGTTGTCGGAGTGGACGTCAAGTATGGCTGCTCTTTGTGTCCTCCAGACAAACAGTTAAAATGTTACCGTCAAAGATATAACCCCCTCCGTGGAAACTGATGGATTTCCACCAGGAAAGGATGTCACGAGTCCTTGCACAGCTCTGTTTTGTTCTGATTAATCTCCAGAAGGGATGAAGGCTGTGATGCACACGGATCACTGAGCCGCAACATAGGAACTTAATAATGGAGCAACTCTTTAGATACTGACACCACCCATAGTTTTACTAAGTCAATTTTCACAACTAAACACAGTTGTGTTGAAAAAAAAAAAAAAGTTTGACACTCTGCCAAGTAAAGTCTAACTGTAATCTAGCAGAAGAGATTTTTATTTTATTTCAAGGAAGTTTTTTTTTTTTTTTTTTTTGTCAAATTTTTTAAAAAAAG